>CABHPH010121891.1:20880-41650 GCA_902168325.1 Peromyscus nudipes
ACTGGTTAACTAAAATTCAACTTTGTTAGTCTCCTCCAGTTACAACAACAAAATACCACAAACTAGGTAACTGAAACAACAGACATACATTTTTTGTAGGTCAGGAAGCTGGAGGTCTAAGATCAAATTGACTGCAATTCACTACTTGGTGAGGACTCCTTCTTGGCTTACAGCCATCTCCCTGCTCTGACTAGAGATATCAGGGAGAAAATTCTCTTCTCTTACTCCTCATATGGTTATATTGGTCCCATTATTTGTGCATGGTTCTCCCTTGACTTCATCTAATTATCTCTCAAAGTGGTGGTATTCTAATTTCATTGCACTGTGGGTGATCGTTTCAACATGAATTTGGGCAATGTGCAATCAGTCCATAACACTACCCATATGTTGTCTGAAAACCATCAAATATAAATATGAAGACTCAAGTTAATATTAAACACTAAAGACAGAAGACTTCTAGGGTTCCCTAAGGAATGATAACTTGTCAATTCTCTTAAAAGTGTACTACAGTCTCTCATGTGTGTGTACCTAACAATTGTGTCAAAATACAAATTGGTAAAACTGAAAGGCCTGAAAAGAGAAATAGTCATTTTATTGTTAAAGAGACCTCAACAATAATACTCAGTGTATCAAGCATGGAACCTTCACAGAAATGGCTTGAACAGCTTGATCCTGTGACATTTAGAGAAACCTGTGAAGCAACAGGTTAAATCTGATGTTGGCTTTCATTCAGATTGAAATATTTAGGATCAGAAATTATACATGCTTGTTATGCTAAGTAAAAAAAGTTGAATACAAAAGCCTCTACTGTCCCTTTAAATAATTTCATTTTATAGATTGATTAAGTTTACATCAAAACTCTATGTATTAAATTTGAAATAATTATTTCCACACGAGGCATTGTTTGTTGATTTTAATTTTGTAAATTGATTTTCATGTGTTTTGTGAATTAAAACATTGTTTTCTTTATAGTGTATGGAATATCTTAGTTACTTTTCCTTTTGCTGTTATAAAGCAAAAGCAATATAAGAGAGAAAAACGTTATTGTAGATCCCAGGAATCATGGTGTAGATGTCAAGAAGGCAAGAGTTTGAGGTTTGCATTTAATAACATGTAATAGAAACCTCCATGTGATAACATATCCCAAAGGGCACTGTACTGGCTAGTTTTGTGTGTCAATTTGACATAAGCTACAGTTATCACTGAGGAAGGAGCCACAGTTGAGGAAATGCTTCCATGAAATCCAGCTGTAAGGCATTTACTCAATTAGTGATCAATGGGGGAGGGTCCAGCTCCTGGTAGGTGGGGCCATCCCTGGGCTGCTGGTCCTGAGTTCTATAAGAAAGCAGGCTGAACAAGCCTGGGGAAGTAGGCTAGTAAGCAGCACCCCTTCATGGCCTCTTCATCAGCTCTTGCCTTCAGGTTCCTGGCCTGTTTTAGTTTTTATCCTGACTTCCTTCTGTGGTGAACAGCAATGCTGAAGTGTAAGTCAAAGAAACCTTTTCCTCCCCAACTTGATTTTTGGTCATGATGTTTTGTTGCAGCAATAGAAACCAAATCCTAAGACAGGCACTAAGATTTTCCATGTAACTTTAAGCCTAGAAGTAGACTTTCCAGAGTTTGTGTAGCTTGTTCCTAGACTGACCATCCTCAAGGCTGTGAGAAATAAATTTTTTGTTTTCAGGAATTACTAACTCTCTGGTATTTGGTTATAGAAAAAAAGACAGCACTATGCTTCTTCTGTAAAATGATTTATTCATGGTTCTCTCCCTGAAATCAAAGTATCTTTTCCAGAAAACCATTACTTTGGAGGCTAAGAGAGTACAAAAATTACATAAACACTATACCATGCCCGTATAACTGAACATTAAGTGGATACTAAAACCATGTTTTAGATTTTTTGTTCATAAAGAAAATCACAAGAGGCATTTACAACAGATACAAATAAGCACGTGTAAAATTTTGCATTATTAGTTTGATACAGCTGAACTTGGATGAACTGAACTTAGGTCTGGGTACATTTCTGTAAAGAGACTCAGGATACAACTGTAATATTAGATTTAATTTATATAGTTCTGTGGAAGAAAGGACTGTGAAAGGTTTTAGTTATATTTCACAGTAGGGATGTTTCAGTAATTTGGAGCTTAATCATTGTCAATTTCAGCTTTTGTTTTCCCCATTATTTTTTCCTGAGTGGAACTACAGAATACTTTTGGTTCCTTCTCTAACATGGTTCAGTTGTATACAGTTCATAATGCTTTTCATCATAAATAATGTCTATAGCAGTGTAGCATAGCAATTAAACAGTAGAGGAAACACATCTCCCACAAAGTTTTAGTTTGGGGGAGGTTCCCGAGTCCTGCTAACAAATATCTTGTACCCATTAAAAAAAAATCCTTTTTGTGTCAAGCTTGCCATAAAATGGTGGTTAAGAATGCTTGCTCTAGGCCCAATTGCTGAAAACAAAACCAACGCAACTCTCTGAACATGGGGAAGTTGTGCTGGTGCCTGCAAAGAGCCTCCAACCCTCAGTTCTAGTGTTGTTGGTATAGGAAGGTACTCTGAACTCTACTAAAAGAGAACCGTAAACACCATGGCGGCCACAAACCCTTTGATCTACACTGGTGTCCTGCTTGCAAGGTATACCAGGGCATTGGTGGTAAAAGCCTGTGGAAATAGCCAACCAATATCTCATTTGCCTTAGGGTGCACTCCACAAGCTAAAACACATACCTGGTACTGTTTGGGTGACTAAAAACCAGAGTCTAGAGAAACCAGGGACCTAGGGGAAAACCAAATACTACTATCCTAAAAAAAAAAAAAAAGCAATAAAATAAAATCACACTTAATGACATTCTGCTACACTCATAGGTCAGTGGTTTGCTCATCCATCATCATAGAAGCTTGCAGCAGGTGGGAAAAAAATACGGAGACTCACAGTCAAACATTGTGCTGAAATTGTGAAACCTGAAACAATCAGCCATAAATGTGATGTCTCCATCAAGTCCCTCCCTTCAAGGCTCAGGAAACCTGCAGAAGAGGAAGCAGAAAGAGTGTGAAAATAGAAGGGATGGGGGACATCAAGAAAACAAGGAGCTCTAAATCAACATGATCAAAGGTCATAAGAACTCACAGAGACTGAAGCAGCATGCACAGGGCTTGCATAGGTCTGCACCAGGTCCTTTATGTCATGTCATGGCTTCCAGTTTAGCCCTTTTATGGGGCTCCCGATTGAGTAAATGAGTGAGTCTCTGATTATTGTGCCTTCTCTTGGGCTCTTTTACTTTTGTTGGTTTGTCTTGCCCAACTCCAATGTGATAGTTTTTGTTTTGAATCTTTTATTTTGTTATATTTTGTTATTACCCCTTAGGAACCTATTTTTTCCTAATGAGAGACAAAAGGTAAGTGAATTTGGATGGGAGGGGCTGTGGAGAGGGCCTGGGAGAAGTCAAAGGAGGGGAAACCATAATCAGGGTATATTATGTTAAGGAGAAAAATCCGTTTTCAGTAAAAAAAAAAGGGGGGGCGGAAAAGAATGCTTGCTGTGAAAGCATTAAGTTCAAGACCCTAGAACCCACAGAACAAAACAAAAGCTAAATGTGGTAAAATACATGACTGTAACCACTGGTTGTCAGCCTGTGTTCTGGTTCTAGGTTCAGCGACAGAATTAGCTTCGGAGGAATACTGCAGAGAGTGATGGAACAGGATACCTAGTGTCATCTCTTGGCCTCTGTGAGATTGGGTATATATATCCATGAGCCTGCACGCACGCACGCACACACACACGCACACACACACGCGCGCGCACACACACACACCCCTCAAAAATTAAACAAAGAAAAAATAAGAATAAACAGAAGGCTATCCACCTTGGCCATTTTAGTTCACATGCTCAAATTCTGAGCCACATACTATAGCAGTAATATCATTAGATCAATAGAGTTTTCTTTCATCAACACAGGGTCAATTTTGCCCAGACTGCACACTTGTTCCATGATGGTGGAAGAGGTAGAAGAACTATACAGTGATAACCAAACTGCCAATCTGGACACACTGTGTGTGTGTGTGTTCTAGAGTTAACTCATATCAACAGCCATGCTATATCGTGGTGGTCATGAGTCGTCTCTGGTTCTCCTTCCTTGATACATTCTCCTCGTGTTTTGTTTTAAAGATTCTCAGCGTTTCTCCCATTAATTCTATTCTTGCTTTCAGGAAACTCCAATGAACTGGTATTCATACGAACTTCTACACTATGTTTCAAAATTTCCTTTCATAGTTTTCAGATCCACTCCTTCTGTCTGTCTCAGTCTCTATTTCTATGTATGTGTATATGTTAGCAATTTTCTCAAAGATGCTTTTTAATTACATATTCTCTTTTAGATTATATTTAATGTATTTAGCCCATAGTCTAAGCCATTGTTTATTAAAATCTTGGCTTTTTTATTGCACATTACACATTGGTTATTTATTTTTCAAATCTTCCAGTTTTTTTTAATGACATTCTGAACTTTCACAAATTTATATTGTGTCTTTAATAATTTTACTTAGTTCAAATGTACATTTCTTATGTTACAGCCTCTGAATAATTTAATAAGCAATCTGTCTAGGTTGAGTCAACTATCTTTCCTTTGTGGGAATAATTTCTCACTGCTTTAAAATTTTGACCTTGAGCCCTACCATGATAGTGAACTTTGTCTTCCAAGTTAACCATTTTTATCTGCTCTGGGCCCCAAGGATATTGTTTTCTTTAATTTTTTTTAAGCTTTAAATTCTTTCTTCACATTCATAGGAAACAGTTGACTGTATAATCACTGTTATTTAGAATTAAAGATTAAGTTTCCTAATTCTCTAACAAGACAGCCATCTCATTAATTCATTCTCACTATTTTTCTAAAATTAAAATTCTCAGAAGAATTATAGCATCTAGAGTACACTGTTATTAGCACATTATTAACATCATTGCATACTTTCTCACTGTGGAATTTTTATGTTGGAATACCATGAATGCATATGTCATTTGTGGTCTCAATGTGAGCTCAATATGTGTGTGTGTGTGTGTGAATGGCAGTGCACACTAGCCACACAGCATGCATATGGAGGTCAAATGATGACTTTTGTGAAGTCAGTTTTATCCTTCCACCTTGAGACAGAGTCTTCTTTGTATTGAGAGTTGTGTAGCCTAATTCAGGCTTACTGACCTGCAAGCTTCAAGTTAATTCTTCTCTCCACCTCCCATCTCATCATAGGAATAATAAGATAATTAGATGCATTCCACTATACCCAGCTTTCTACATGGATCCTAAAGTTTAAACTTGGGTAGTTTCTGTGCAAAGCAAGCACTTTTATTTGGAGAACTATCCTTTTGGCTTTTTTTCCTAATTTATTCTTTCACATTCATACGCACATGTATAAAATACTTTTAACATATTTACTCCCATTGTCCTTTTGTCACATTTCCTTCTACATCTGAGGGACTCCATTTTCTTCTGAATAAGTTGCTTCCTACTTTCAAGAACGCCATGTGTGTCCCACAGTGTTTAGTTGGGGTTACTGTGGGGGAGCAGCCCCCACATTTATTTATCCCAGGGACTCTTGAGGAATGAGGGATAAGAGACTTAGTTAGAAATAAAGAAGGAAGAGAAACAGAGAGAAATGCAGAATAGACTCGGGTGGGTCTGGATCTTTATCCACCGGCACAGAACTTTATTACAAAGGGCTATTTATAACAATGCCAATGGGGTAGCACAAAAGACCTCCCCCTTGCTAGTTACACTCAAATGTAGACCCTTACAAACACCTGATACTCAGGCCTGTGTATTTTATTAACATACAAATAAAATATCACCACAATTAATAGTAGTTATGCCTATTATGCCTATCTCTCAGCCATGGATTTTTGACCATGATTTCTCTCCAACCTTAACTTTAATCACAAAACTGGTAATTATCTACATACCAATTCACCTTTGCAGCAGTGGGCACATCTTGCCTAATACATTGGTATTGTAGCACCCAGGTTTCATAATGAGGTAAGACCATCAGTCTTGATTCTCCCCCAGCAGCCTACCTAACACCTTATGGCATTATGAAAGCTAGCCAAGACAGAACTTCAGTCCCATTTGTACCTTATTTTATCCATATTCTATGTGTTATCTTTAACAATAGCTGCTTACCATATAGTTATGGTGGGCAAACAAGAGCAGTGATGACTGTTTGCCTTATTTTGATAACTTGTATTAGTTACCCTTCTTTTGCTGTGGTACAATACCCTCACAAAAAAGAGGAAGGAAGAAATGGTATATTTTGTCTTGTCCCAGAAGAATAATCCCATCATAATGGGGAAGGCACAACAAGAAGCGATGAAAGCAAGACAGTAGGAGCAGAAAGCTGGCTGATCACTTTTATCTGCAAACAGAAAGCAGACAGAGAGTAGGTAGAACCTATATAATGCTGAAGCCAGCCACCAGAGACCTACTTCCTCCAGGAAATAGTCACCTCCTAAAGGTTCCACAATCTCTATAAACAGCACTATCAAGTGGGACCAGATGTTCAAATACATGAGCCTATGGGGAACATTATTCATTCAAATCATCACAGTAGCCTCTAAAGATTTCCTGAACAAGAAAGAGGTCATAGGGAGGTAACCCTTATCTGGCAAAAACATGTAGATTGACCTGTCATATTGCATTTGTAGTCAGGAAACAGAGAGAGAACAGGAAATAGATCAGGCTATTAACCTCAAAGCTCACTCCTAGTGACATACTTCCTCCAACAAGACTCTACATTATAAAGGATATTTTTGCAAACAGCATGGCCAGGTAGCAACCAAGTGTTTGAAAACATGAACCTATGGGAAATATTTCATATTTAAGCCACAATAGTGGTGTAGCTGGTGATTATGGCAACTATATTTTTTAAGAAAACTACACAGATATTCATATTAGTTGCACCAGTATTTATTTCTACCAATAATAATCCCTTACCAGCATTTATTCTTTTTTCAGTGTTTAAAAAATTATCATTGTACAAGTCTTTAACTCTCTTGCTTAGGTTTATTCCAACATATTTAATTTCATTTGATACTATTGTGAATGGTATTATTTCCATGATTTATTTCTTTATATGTTTATCATTAGTATATTTGAGAGTTGTTGATATTTATGTGTTAATTTTGTATTCTGCTACTTTGTTATTTATTACCTGGAGCAACTTTCTGGTGGAGCTCTTAGGCTTCTGTCCTTAAGTCTATTCATATTGTGAATTATATTTATTGATTTACATATGTCAAACTATCCCTGCATCCCTAGATGAAACTAGGTCAATCATGGTGGAATTAAGTTTGTAAATTCTTTTTTTAAAAAAATTGCGTCCATGTTCACCAGAGATATTAGTTAAAAAATTCCTCTTTTTTTCCTGTTTCCTTCGGCTACTTTAACTAGTTTATTCATCCTTTAAAAGGAGCAAATTTGTATTTTGTTGATGCTTTGTGTTGTTTTTGTTTATGATTTCAATTATTTCTTTCTATGTACTGATTTGGGATTTGGATTTTTCTTGTTTTTCCAACTCTTAAAAGGTGAATCATGAAGCTATTTATTTGATATCTCTCTGATTTCTTAATATAGGCACTTATAAATATGATCTTCCTACTTAGAACTGCTTTCATTTATATTCTATGTGCATTTCTTTTTCAATTATTATTTGATTCCATTTTTTAGAATTTCCTTCTTGAGATCTTTAATCATGCATCCATCACTCAATAGTGTTATGTTTCATGTCCATGATTTTGTATGTTGTAGGGTTGCTTTTGTTGTTGATTTGTAATTTTATGATGAACAGGTAGAGTACATGAAAATATTTCAATTTCCTATGTTTGTTAAGATTGTCTTTGTGTACTAAAATAGTATCTAATTTAGAGAGTGTTACATGACCTGCTGAGAAGGTAAATCTGCAGTTTAGAATTGGAATTTGTTGGAGATGTTTGTTAATTCCATTTGACTTACGATATTACTTAATTTGGATAGTTTTCTATTTGTTTATTTTATTATGTATTTATTTTGTGAGAATGGGGAATTAAATTTACATACTAATTTAATGTTAGAGATGTTAGAGTTTAACTTTTTTGATTTGTCTGAATCAACAGATTGATTCATTTATTTTGGGTTTTCCAACTTAATGGAGTACTGATTTTTAAAATATTCCCTTAGGATATTCTGAATTTCTTTGTTGTCAGTCATAACGTTTTCCTGTTAATTTCCGATTCTGTTAATTTGTGTCTTTTTTTTTAACCTTCTTTTGGTTAGTTCATCAAAAATTTGTCAATGTTCTTTATTGTCTCAGTGAACCTGCTCTGAGATTTATTGATTCTCTGTATTGTACTGTTTTTGTATTTCATTGATTTGTGCTCACATTTTTATTATTTCTTCCTGTCTACCAGGTTATAATTTTGATTGTTTTTGTTTCTTTCAACTTTTTGACTTATATCATTAATCTCTTTCTGATTTTCTTAATGTAGGTATTGGCGCTGTACATTTCCCTTTGTAAAACGGCTTTTAATATGTCTTGGTGTTTTGCATTATGTTTAATTTTAGTTCTAGGAAATTTTTTTCTTTCTTAACTTCTTCTTTGACCTATTTACTACCCAATAATGATTTTGTTGATTCTCATGAGTTTGTATACTTACCAGGGATTTGTTTGCAAATTTGTTGATAGCACTCTGGGCAGATAGGATACAAGCAATTATTCCAATGTAGATTTGTAAAGTGTGGTGACATATTGTGTACCCCAATAAAACTTATCTGGGGATCAGAAGACAGAGCCAGACACTAGATTAGACATAGAGGCCCCAAAGTGATGGCGCACACCTTTAATCCTATCACTCTAGAGGCAGAGATCTGTCTGGATCTCTGTGAGTTCCAGGCCACACAGAACAGAGCTAGGCAGTGGTGGCACACATCTTTAATTCCAGCCCTTGAGATCTCATGCCTTTGCTTGGAAAGAATGCACATTTAATCCCAAGAAATGACATGGCTGGGTAGAGAATGGCATATAAGGAGTGAAGAGACAGGAACTAAGCAGCAGTTCAACTGAGACCCTCAGGGGTGAGGACTCAGAGGCTTCAGTCTGCGGGTTCATGGAAACAGGATTGGCTGAGGAGTTGGGGAGGTGAGGTTGGCTGTGGCTTGTTCTGTTCTCTGATCTGATCTTTCAGCATTCACTCCAATATTTGACTCTGGGTTTTTTTGTTTGTTTGTTTGTTTTGTTTTGTTTGAGACAGGGTTTCTCTGTGTAGCTTTGCAACTTTCCTGAAACTCACTCTGTAGCCCAGGCTGGCCTCGAACTCACAGAGATCCTCCTGGCTCTGCCTCTCGAGTGCTGGGATTAAAGGAGAAGAAGATGCTATGAAGATATTCTCTTCTAGAGAAGAATGTTCATGATTCTGAGAGGCAGAGATTTATCAGACTGTGATGTTATGCCATGAAAACATGCTAGGATTTATAACAGCAGACAACAAAGATAGTTGCACATGGACTCAGCTGTGGCTGGTGTCAAACTACCAGGAGCATGGATCCCTTTTTGGTTACTTGAATAGATACACTGTTACAGTGGAAGGGATGATCAAACTTTCTCTGTCCATGGCAAGTGGTCTTGCCCATCTTCTCACGGAGATTGCTGGTATCCAAGGAAAGCCAGCTATTGCTCACGGAGATTTGAAATCAAAGAATATCTTTGTGAAGAAGAATGGAACCTGTTGTATTGAAAACTTGGGACTGGCTGTTGAGACACGATTCTGCCACAGACACAATTGATATTGCTCCAAACCACAGAGTAGGCACACACACACACACACACACACACACACACACACACACACAATTTCTGCAGGGAACCGTGACAATGCCCAACAGTGACTGTGAAGTCTCCAACAAGAGGATGGGACCCCACAGCAGTGATTCCACATGGATGAAGACAAAGCCATTAAGCTGATTAGCACTACCCAAAGATCGACTTTGGACTACAAACTGCTCAAGGCAAATTTGAGATGGCTAGCTGAGATGATCCAGCCTCACAGTTACTGGAGCAAGGACTTGAGACAAGCTCTGCACTTTCCCATTATTCAGAGACAGGACAAATAATGCAGCTAACTCTCCCAGGACTTGACAATTAACCCCAAAATTTTCTTTTCAGGATTCTCTAAAGATGCCTTCACCCCTAGACAGCAGGAAATGATTTTAAGAAAATGACATTCACATTCCCCAAAGGTGGAGTGGGTGGTTTTTGGTCTTTCAGTGATTATGGTTAATTGTCATTGTTTAGGGTGGTTGGTTAGAAGTTGTTAATTGTTAATGGTTAGGAAAAAAGCTAAACAAGGAGATTAGATTCAGGGTTCCTTTTGGGGGAAAAAAAGAGAAAAGAAAAGGAAAAAAAGAGGCTATAGATAAGAAGTAAACTATTGAATCTACTCTGAAAAAAAGATATAGAAATGATAGATAAGAGGAAGATTATTGAATCTATTCTTAAAAAGATATAGAATGATAAATAAAGGGGTAGATTTTGAATCTTCTCTGAAAAAAGAGGATATAGATATGATAAGATAAAAAAGGTAGATTATTGAATCTACTTTTAAAAGGCAACTACTAGTTTTAAATATTTTATATTGGATTGGATTTTTGTATATTGTATACAAATTTTGTATTGGACTCACCAAAATAGGATAAATAATGAAATTTTTTGTCTGAATTTGTCAAATGTTAATGGACTGGACATTGGTAATGTAATTCTTGACTGTATATAGTGTATATGCTTCTTGTATTTATTGTATATCGTTTTTCTTATATTAGTTATAACTTTTTATTTTAGACAAAAAGGGGGAAATGTAGTGATATTTTATTTGTATTCTAACAAATAAAACTTATCTGGGGATCAGAGGACAGAGCTAGCCACCAGATTAGACATAGAGGCCAGACAGTGGTGGCATACACCCTTAACTCTATCACCTGGGAGGCAGAGATCTGTCTGGGTTTCTGTGAGTTCAAGGACACACTAGAAACAGAGCCAGGCAGTGGTGACACATAACTTTAACCCCAGCACTTAAGAGCTCATGTCTTTGCTTGGAAAGACACAGGCCTTTAATCCCAGGAAGTAGAAAGGTATATACAGTGTGAGGTCCAGGAACTAGAGGCTTTTAAGCAGTTCAGGTGAGATCCCTTCTAGGTGAGGACTCAGAGGCGTTCAGTCTGAAGAAACAGGATCAGCTGAGGAGCTAGCAAGGTGATGTTGGCTGTGGCATGTTCTGTCTCTCTGATCTTTCAGCTTTAACCCTAATATCTGGCTCCAGGTTTTTGGTTTTTTTTTTTTTAATTAATAAGACCTTCTAAAATTCATGTTACAGTAAAGATTTGTTTTGTGTCCTACATTGCTATCTATTTTAGAAATGCTTCTTTGTGCTATTGAGTAGAATGTGTATTCTTTGCTATGGCTGGAATATCCTTTAGATATCTGTTAAGTTCATTTTCTTTATGATGTTAATTAATTCTGAGTTTCTCTGCTTATTTTGTCATGGATAGCCTGTCTATTGGAGAAAGTGTGGCATTGAAATCACTTATTCTTAATGGATTGATGGTAATTTTTTCTTTAAATATGGCAGCAGTTATTTCTATGAAATTGGGCACCCCAGAGTTTGGTGCATGTAAGTTTAGGATACTGATGTTTCCTTGATGGATTGTTCTCTTGATTAAAATGAAGTGTCCCTCCTTATCTCCTCTGATTAGATTTAGTTTAGAATCTATTTTGTCAGATATTAGGATAATGATACTTGCTTGTTACCTGCTCCCATTTGACTGAAGTACTTTGACCATCTTTTTACTCTAAAGTAGTGTCTATCATTAATGCTGAGATGTGTTTCTTGTAGAGAAAAGGTAGAAGTATTTTCTTTCTTGAACTTTTAGTTAGCCTGTGTCTTTTGACTGGACATTTGAGGCTATTGATATTTAGAGTTATTATTGAGAAGTATGTATTTATTGAGGCCATCCTTCTGTTGATGTTTGGTATGTTCTGTGTGTTCTCAGTGGTACTTTGTGTTTTAATGTTTATGGCTTCATATTTATTTCCACAGTTTCTCTGGAACTTTCATTTCTCTCTTCAGCCCAAAATGTCACTTTCTATGTTTTGTTTAGGTTTGATTTATTGCATATAATTTTTTAGGCTGTTTATGTGTGGAATTTTTTTCTTTCTATTTCCATTGTGGTAGATATTTAATCTAGGATAGCAATGGATGTGTAACAGGAGCTATATCTTGCAGGTTGGGGAGAATGCTTGAGGAGTATCTGGGAGACTCACTAGGGGTAGTCCCTGTAGAAGGATGTGGGAGATGTATCTGTTTGGAAAGGTTGGATGCAGTGCAGATGGGGCCTTTGGGTGGTGGCAGGTAGGGTGATTCTTGGTGAAAACCTAGAGGATGGTTGCAGTGAAGACTGGGATTGTCAACAGCACTGGATGTTGGACTTGGGATAGATCTTGAAAGATGGATAGAAATTATTGGTGGGGTGAATCTGGGAGACTCACTAGGCTAGACCTTAGAAAAGAAAATTGACAGACTGGCTGGGTGAAAAGGTTAGATGCAAAGCAGAACGGACCTATGGCTTGGTGTATAGGCAAGGAAAGTCTTGGTGGAAGGTTTTTATTCCAAAACATCAAGTGATCAGCCCTTATAAGAGCCTTTACCTCCTTCTGAAAGGTAGGCCAGTCAAGTCAAGTCGCCATCATCTGCATTGCTCAGATCACATTTCTAAAGTCCTTCCAAAGTCTTCCCATGCAAAACATGGTCAGCTCTATTATAGCTGTATTATATAGTCTATTTTATATCTCATGTTTCTGGTACCAATTTCTGTCCTACTTAGGCTATTGCTGTGATAAACACCATTACCAGAAGAAACTTGGTCGGGGTTTTATTTTAGTTTCTGTTAGTAGTCCAGCATGAAGGGAAGTCAGGGAAGGAACTCAATACAGGAACTTGAGGCAAGAACAAATGCAGAGACCTTGGAGGAATGGTTTTTATTGGCTTTCTCACTCTGCTGTTTTTAAACTACCTAGGACCACCCGCTCAGGGGTGGCACCACACAGAGTGGGCTGGACCCTGCCACATCAACCATTAAGTGAGAAAATATTCCACAAGTTGGTGCACTGGCCAATCTGAGGGAGGAGTTTTCTCAGTTGAGCTGTGTTTCATGTTAACAAAATGAAAAAAAATCAACCAGCACATACATTTTTTTATTCATGTATTTATTTTAGTGTGTGTGTGTGTGTGTGTGTGTGTGTGTGTGTGTGCGTGTGTTTGTGTGTATGTATGTGTATGTATGTGTATATATGTGTATGTTCCATGACACATGCGTGGAAGTCAGAAGACATCTTCCAAGAGTTAGTTTTCTTGTCCTAATGTGTGTATTTTAGGGATTGAACTCAGGATGTCAGCCTTGGCAACAAGTGCCCTTACAATCTGAGCTATCTTGCTAACCCCTGAAAAAATTTTAAGCTTAAAAACCATACAGGGATAAATATAAAACTGGATTTAAGCTCAAAGATGTCGTCCCTTCATAGGTTCTTGGTCAAACTGAAAATTCTGGGGGAAACAAAGGAAGTTACAAAACCATACCACAGAGTTAAATGAGTCCTTAAAATTATCAAACTCAACCAACATTAAACACAGTGTTCTGATAATATTGCATATGGTTCTGATATTAATTATATAGAAGTCTGTTTATTTTTCTCTTATTTTGTGTAAGTTAATATTTAATTTAACTGAGCAGCTGCATTAACTGGATTCAACCATAGCATTCAAAATTCTAGTCACCAATGGTGCATTGAAAAATTGTGTGTGTGTGTGTGTGTGTGTGTGTGTGTGTGTGTGATAACAGAAAAGATCAGAAGAAAAGTAAATAGACAAATATTTGGGTAACATCAATATCTAAGAATTGTAGAGTAAACCAGAAAGGTGTGCAGTAAGGACTAATAGAGAATTAAGGAGAAGGAGGAAAGTATTTTCCTTTGTGTTGACAAAGGAGAGACTATTGACTAAAAAAGGTAAATGCCTTGGCACAAATGAGTACCTAGACTCTAAACAAGACTGGAGCGACACAGGGCGAAGAAATAGAACAAGTTAAGGGATATGAAGTTGCTGGTGAAGGAGACAAAGGATACATTCAGATTTGTAAAACTGTCAAAAGAAAAAAGGAATATCACAAAACTTTCAGATGGTTCACTGCACATAAAACATAATCAAAATAAAAATAAAGAGACATTTAAAGGTTAAAATATTTGTAAACAGGACCAGAAAGTCAGAACATTTGTGTGCTTGTCTCTCTACTCTGTAAATTAGCAAATCTGGGCTGAGACTGAGAGTGGCAGACAAGCAAGTAGCTTCAGAGATGAAGGGAAACAATAGAATTAGTTCTGCACTCAGGTAGTCATTCGGCCATGGATAATAGACTGGGCCAGATGCTGTAGACAGAAAAGGCCCTGGTGAGGTAAGTTGCAATATTTGAGCTTTCCTCTAGCTGCGTGTAGCACTGCAGGAGTCACTTGGTCACAGAACAGGGAGATGCATCATACTTACCTTGTAGATTCTGGCGGTGATCTAATAAAGACGTGCATGTTTTTAGTGCATAAGCACTAAGTCTATGTGCTGATGTAACTTTTTATACATACTAGCTTTTACTTTCTCCTCTGGTTCACATTGTTTAAAACATTTACTGTCGGGGTTGGGGATTTAGCTCAGTGGTAGAGCGCTTGCCCTGGGTTTGGTCCTCAGCTCTGAAAAAACAAACAAACAAACAAACAAACAAACAAACAAACATTTACTGTCTGGCTGCAAAACAAATTGCTGACTGGTGATGCAAGTCCTTCATAATTTCAGATAGCACTGTTATTCCAAATTTAGAAAAGAAAGAGGAAATGAAAAACATTGAGAGCAATGAAGCCGAGAAATTATTTACTTTTCTCAGGAATGTATGTTCTAGTTGTACTCTAATAGTAAGAACTTGAAGATTTCTAAGGCAGAGAATTTCTAGTGTCTGATGAAATGCTAGGGGGTCTCAGAAGTAGAGAGGAGATAGCTACTGGAATTAAGCACACCAGAGAGTGGAAGTGGCTTTAGTGTGAGGGTTTGTGTGCAGGCTTTGGAGAGCCTGCTTTGATGCTGTCAAAACCTCAGCAAGCCAACCCATTCTACATCTAGAAAGTGTCTTTGGTAGCTAGAGTGGGCAGGTATATGATGTGAACAAAACATTTTTAAACATCTGTGTAATGGTAAAGTTATCTGATAATTTTGTTAATGTACATATCCTGAAAAGTCAAAAATTTATAAATTTTTTTGCATTGGGTGTTTTTATTTTTATGTGTATTAGGATTTATTAATGTGTTAGCATACATTAATATATATTCTTTATGTATAATTGTACCTTATTATCATTCTAGTTGCATATATATAGTATAAAGAATACTTTATATATTTAAATATTTTATTATTTAAATTTTAATTCCTTAAGAAAGAATGTTCAGATGAATAAATATTTTCATATACATATGTCAAAATAGAATTCACCAAGACTTTGACAGTGCTATGCATATATAGACAGAGTATATGGTCTTCTTAGTGAACTTCCTACTCTTAGTTATTTGTCTGTATTATATGATTCATACATGTGATTTAAGATACTACAAAGATGTGTCTAGTAGTACCAGTGAGATAATCAGTAAAGCAAATTTCCTTTCATTGTAGACACTGTTTTCAAAAACTCCTACAATGGTGCACTGCTGGACCTAGCTATCAGTGTCTCTCCTTGTACTTCATTTTTCATCTGCTTTGCTACTGAAAACTGAACAGCTCTTTCTGTCTGCAAATTGACAATCTCCTGAAATAATATTTGTTCAAATAGTATCAGGTTATTTCATATAAAAATACTTGAGTCCTTCCTCCCAAGAAATGGTGTTATTGGAAGCTTGAACTATTGAAAAAATAATATTGCCTCCAAGGAGGTATGCTATCTCAATAAGACATATCTTCAAGACAAGGAAAAATGTGCTTTTTAAACCCTACATGTGTTATAAACAAGCACTTAGGAAGCCATTGTTCTAAAGTGTTGCTGGCCTTACCTGAGGCAGGCATTTCAGTGCATTTAAAAGGTCTCTAAGGATGCTAAGCTGTCTTAGGTGGCCAAGTGGATATAATGAAAACTGAAGTCTCTGTTTCCTGAAGTTTCCTTGAAACTTTTCTCTGGGGAACTGAAATGTAGCTTCCAGCTTCCTCGTCTAACTTTGGCATAGAATACTGGCTGAAATTTTAGGAAGAGAAACACTGGTACAGACAATATAACTGTTTAAAAATTTGTCCTCTCTCTTAATTTACCTAAAGCAGTTAGTTTTAGAAAACAGTGTTTATCTCATTACAAATACGTGGCTGTATTTCATAAAAACAAGTGACTGCTGGTCTTTTTCTTCCAAAATCTTTTATTTTTAATTTATTATGTTTGCCTTTCATCTCAGAACCACTTTATTGTTTCAGTAGACTACAATTTATTTATTTTAAGAACATGTTAATTATTATCAGATGTACCTTCAAATTTACTTTTAAAAGGGTGATACAGGAATATAGAGCTGACGCTAAATAAACAGTTGCTTAAGTGCATACAAAATAATTATCGTGTGGGTTTTTTTTTTGGTTTTTTCGAGACAGGGTTTCTCTGTGTAGCTTTGCGCCTTTCCTGGAGCTCACGTGGTAGCCCAGGCTGGCCTCGAACTCACAGAGATCTGCCTGCCTCTGCCTCTCGAGTGCTGGGATTAAAGGCATGCGCCACCAACGCCCGGCTTATTGTGTGTTTAATAATCAAATAATTACTTTAATATCCAGCTCAAGAAAGATTATCAAGCATGCATTTACCAATGTCTATTTTCTTCCATCCCTTCATAATTGTATCATTTCTTGGTCAAAGGTCAAAGTGACTTTTCTAAATCAAGTGGTTATATTAATTCACCCTGGGATACTTTTGCCTATTATATTGTTCTGCTTATAATAACTTTTTTCACTTTGTTTTATATATGTGCAGCATTATTTAATCAAATGAAAATGTATTTGTGTCTGTTATGCTGCAGCCATTGTTGTTTTTGTTAGAGTTTCTTTTACTGTGAATAGATACCATGACCACGGCAACTCTTACAAAGGAAAACATTCATTTGGGATTGCTTACATTTTCAGAGATTTAGTTCATTACTATCATGGCACAACATGGCAGCATGCAGGATGACATGTTGTTGGAGAAGGAGCTAAGTGTTCTACATCTTGATCTGTAGGCAACAAGAAGTGAACTGTGTACTATACTGAGCATAGCTTGAACAAAGGAGACCTCAAATTCCATGCCAACAGTGACACACTTCCTCCAACAAGGCCACACCTACTCCAACAAAGCCAATTTCTCAATAGTGCTACTCCCTTTGCAGGTCATTTTCTTTCAAACCACCACAGTTGTAGACCTTAGAATGGTATAAGCAGACACAATCTGATTCATGGGAATAGGGAGAAACAGGGTGCTAGGGCAATAGTGGAGAGGGTGCCTGAACAGACCTACTCCAGTAATCAGATTGATGAATACCATAACTGTCATCATGGAGCCTTCATCCAGTAACTGATGGAAGCAGATGCAGAGATCCATGACCAGGTGCCAGGGTGAGCTCCAGGGGTCCAGTCGATGAGAGAAAGGAGGGATTCTATGAGCAAGGGATATTGAGATAATGATGGGGAAACCTACAGAGATGACCAGGCCAAACTAATGAGAACTCATGAACTGTGGACCAATAGCTGTGGAGCCCCCATGGGACTGGACTAGGCCCTCTGCATAGTCAGTTGTTTAGCTTGAACTGTTTAGGGGGCCCCTGGCAGTGGGATTAGGATCCCCCCCCCCCAGTACATGAGTAGGCTTTTTGGAGCCCAGTGGCTATGTTGGGACACCTTGAACAGCCTTGGTGCAGAGGAAGGGGCTTGGACCTGCCTCAGCTGAATGTACCAGGTTCTGCTGACTCCCCATGGGAGGACTTGGAAGAAGCTGGAATGGGGGGTGGGTTGTGGGGGAGGACTGGGGTGGAAGCAGGGAGGAGAGGGAGATCTGTGGTTGGTATGTAAAATGAATAAAAAATTACTTAATAATAAAAAGAAAAAAACTCTAACACAATCATTTAGCACAATCACTACAAAGTGGAAAAGTTTTATTTAGGTTGCAGATTATATGAGAATAGCTAAAGAGCCAGACTTGTGTCCCTGCTGTCCTCTGTCCCTGAGCCCAATAAGAAGATTAAAGATTGCTCTCAGGTCAAATACTCACTTGGTCGTTTGATCTTCATGTCTGAAGACAAGACTAGACTTCAGTTTCTGCTTCCTTTTATTTACTTTAAAATAATGTAATGTAGGCACCTACAGCTATGGCTCTCCTTTCCTCAGTTTCAGTTATTTACAGTCAATCAAAGTTCCAAAGTGATAACAGAAAAGCTCTCAAGAAAAATAATCCCTATTTTAAGCATTATTCTACTCTGAGTTGCATTATGAAGTCTGCCATCCATTTCTTTCCTACCTAAGGTGACAGTGATTTCATTGTCCAGCACCCACCTAGTATATACTATGAACCCATTTATCACTCCATAGCTGCACAGAAAAAATTACTGTCTATAGGGCTCTGTACTATTGCTATGGTTTCACATATCCACTGGAAGTCTTGTATTGTGAATTCAGTGGCCAAAAGACAACTGTACTAACATCTATCCCATCAAACATGTCATCTTACACAGATTTAGTTAAATCTGATGGCACTAATTTGTAAATCACCTGACAAAGAGTTAATTTCTTATGTATGACATAGTATAACAATTTCAACAAATGCTATTGTATTTGAATTATTAGTGGTGGGGATGTGCATATGCTAGGGTTCCTTGTGGAGGTTAGAGAACAAACTTGTGAAGGTAGTGCTTTCCTGCTATCTTTATATGGGTATTAGGGATTTAACTTGGGTTTTCCATCTTGCACATTAAGCATCTTTACTTTATGAGCCATCTAGCAGCCGCTATAACGTTACATTGCTAAAAGAGTATAATATGTACATATTTATGAACTTATACACATACAATTTGTTAAAAAATATGGAGATAAGATGATATAAGTTGATAAAAAGTTCTTTTAATAGGTTTATCCTAACCATTTAAAGATATTTTCCTAAAATTTCAGGGTATAGTAAGCATCTGAAGTTGTCTCATGGCAAATTTTAGACACTATGGTTAGAAAACTTTGAAAGAAAGTTACATTTGAAATTTCTTAAACACAGTATGGTAAAAAAATAGCTTTAATATATAGGACTTCACATTCCTACTTCTCAGGGTCTTTTATGAGTAAAATTGTCAGATCTCTACATGCCAGTGGCACTCATGGTTTAAGGCCAGAAAAAAAACTAAAATAAAAATAACTTTCTATATCTCTGTAAATATTTACATTTTGTGTTATTAATCAAAGCAACAAGTAAATGAACCTGGCACATGTTCATAAAAATGTGATATATATATATATTTCAAGTAAATCTACAGTGAACAAATATATGTATTGTTAACTCTTTACAGTATTTCTATGAACGCTTAGAGTTAAATGACCCATATTCATCTCCTTGGGGGGATGATACCTAATAAAATTTATTCTTGAGAAATTTATAGTTATTATAATCTTCATGGCCATTCTGATGAACGAAAGCCCTAGCCCCATATTTCTCACCACAAGTTGAATCATTACAGCCATATGTTTCATACCCCTGATGCAATCCAATTTCTATTTGTAAGGTTGTCCTCATTTTATATGCTCATTATGCTGCAGTTTATGGCACGCTTAAACCATAAACCAGAGTAATTAGACATCTACACAAAATACCTCCATGCACTGTTCTCATAGGCCATGGCACACAACAAAAGTAGTCATCAGTGGCCACTTTCCATTCCCTAATTATTTTATTGCAACTATAGATGACAAAAAGTTTCAATACATGGTCCTGGAGCACATCAAAAACACTTACTTTACCAGTATTGCCTACTGCTTCTTATTTCATGTAACATAATTCTGCAAATTTCTGATTTTTAGGCAATTGAATTTAAATATCTCTTATATCCAACTTAATTATTATTTAAGATTTACATCATTATTATTGCCTCAGTTGGGTTTCTATTGCTTTGAAAAGATGTCATGACCACACCATGGCAACTCTTTTTTTTTTGTTTGTTTTTTTTTTTGTTGTTGTTTGTTCCTTTTTTTGTTTGTTTTGTTTTGTTTTTTGGTTTTTCGATTTTTTGAGACAGAGTTTCTCTGTGTAGTTTTGGTAGCCTGTCCTGGATCTCACTCTGTAGACCAGGCTGGCCTTGAACTCACAGAGATCCGCCTGGCTCTGCCTCCCAAGTGCTGGGATTAAAGGCATGGGCTACCACCACCCAGCCATGGCAACTCTTATAAAGGGAAATATTTAATTGTGGCTGTCTTACAGTCCAGAGGTTCAATCCATTATCATCAGGGCAGGGAGCATGGCAGTGTGCAGACAGACATGGTGTTGGAGAGATAGCAGAGAGTTTGATAACAAGATTGGCAGGCAAAAGGAAGAGACTGACATTGAACTTGGCTCGAGCTTCTGAAACCTCAAAGCTCCCCCTATCCCCAGTGGCACACTTCCTCAAACAAGGCAATATCTATTCCATCAAGACCACACCTC
>CABHPH010121894.1:0-27062 GCA_902168325.1 Peromyscus nudipes
GGGGATGAAGCCAGCACCATGTGCTAAATGGAGCCATGCAGTGGGTGGTCTAACTATGTAAGGCTTGGCTTGTGCTGTCAGAGAAGGCTGACGAGGCACAGTAAAGCCAGGTCCAGACCAAGAAAACCTATGAACAAGTACAGTATAATTTAAAAGATGCTTAGTTGCTGAAAAAAAGGGAAGAAAATGGATATAGACAGAAAAAATACTTTAAAATAATAAAGTAAAGTAATTAAAAAAAGAGTAAATATTATAAAATGAATAAGCCACATAAGGATGGAAAATATACAGGGCATCTGGATCATGTATCGTGTTTTGTTGGCTTTGAATTTTTTTTAATGCTGATGAGCGAAAGGAAAATGCTACTGAGAGACATTGGATTGTAGAAAAAAAAAACTGCTAAACTGAACCTACCTATAAATCTTAAGGATGTCTTAACTTCAGAATGGAAGTGAGGAAATGTGTTGCATTTGGGGATAGGTTATGCATTTGTTTCTATGGGAAACAAAAAGCTATGGAGTCCTTCAAAATTAATAAAGACCAGATTTGACCAGGGGAGACCTCCTGAAAATCTTGGCTGCAGATAAAGTAAGAAAGAAAGAAAAACTACAAGATAGGTGATCTACAAACTGGTCCCTTGACATGGAAACAGCTCTAAGACTGAGTGAGGCATGATAAATTTTATTGGATACAGTATCCTCATGACTTATTATTACATGCCCTCCTTTCATATGCATGGATGGAGATTTATTTTACAGTTTGATTTTTTAGTCCAAATGGACTTATAAAATTGACAGATGCCTTTTACTTGCAAATAGAACAAAAAAAATCATCTTTATCTGATTTGTGCACACCACACATTTCATATAATGCAGATATGTATGTTACCTTTCTAAGTTTGTGTGTTTTCAGGGAAAAAAAGGACCAGACACCATTGAAGAAGACAAGTAGCCCAGGTGATCTAGCCTCTCCAAATGCCTCTGTTGCAGGTTCATCAAAAATCTACATCTAGAACAATGTCAAAGTGGATAGCTAAGAGGGTCCAGCATCACAAACTACTCTAGCCAGCACTTAAGATGATCTCTGTACTTTCCCATCACACAGAGTCTAAACAACAAATGATATAGGTAGCTCTCCCAGGACTTGACCATTATCCCAATTTTCTCAGAGTCTCCTAAAGTTGCCATTGCCCCCAAGACAACAGGAAGTAATTGTAAGAACATGAAACCCGCATTCCTAAGAGGTGGGATCATAGATTTCAGTCACTTAGTGAGTTATGGATGTTTGTCGTTGTTTAGGGGATCTAGTTGCAAGCTGTTACTGGTCATGGTCAAGGAAAATACTAAGTAAAGGAGGTCAGATTCAAGGATCTCTTTCTTAAAAAAAAAAGGAGGGAATTTAGGAATTATAAGATTAAAGGGTAGATTATTGAATCTACTTTTAGACTAAAAAGCAAGTACTAAACTCAAATATTTTACATTCATTTGGATTTTTATATTCTGATACAAATTTAAGATTATTTTTGTTATAACATACCATATAGATGTTTCTACTCCTATTTAACGTACTGTATCTATGCAGCTTATTTTAAAATGTAATATAAAGGTTTACTCCTTAAAAGCTATTATTGCAAATTGTTTAGGATAATTAAGAAATGGAGGTTAATAATTAGTCATCTGTAACAATCAAACTCACATTTATTCATGTGGAGTCTCACGTTAGGTATGTTTTCAAAGTCAAGCATAGATATATTTTAGATAGATAGATGATCTTCAAACGCTTTTGATTCTTACAAAATATGGCATTTAAGATGTTTTATCAGCATAAGGCTTTTCATGACAGTGAGACATGTCTGCTCCTTGCAGCACCAATCTACTTTAGAGAAGATGATTGGCATCAAAGAACCTCCATATGGAGTTTACTTTCATTTGTGGCAAAGATAGCCACTGGGCAAGAAACTGCCCTTGGCTCAGCAAATGACAATATTATTCATATTGGGCAAGCAGGACACAAAGGAAGTGACTGCCAAATTTTGCCAAGAAAAGGTAGGACATTCCTTCGAAAATTTAAGTCTGTCAGATACTCTAGAACTGTAGGGTGAAGACGTTGGAGAGGAAACTTGGGTGACTGTACAGGTAGCCAGTTGCTTCTGTCATTTCTATAATTTTGGAACTGGTTTGCTCTGCACTTGATGTTTACTCAGGTAATATTTTATCCTTCTTGGGTTTCTGATGGGGGCTGAAGACTAGATAGTTATACTGTTTTCTTTGTTAACAAATTCAGAAAAGAAACTTACTGAAACATACAGAAAAGACATGTAGAGTTTAGAAGGTTGAAAAACATAAGTGCTTAAGTTGTTTGTCTAAGAAAATGTCTTTTAGATCTAAAAAGATATTTTTAGATTGATAATACAAGTTATGATAGAAAGTGGTTTAGGTATAAAATTTTGGACTCACCAAGACAGAATAGATAATAGAGTACTTTCTCTGAATTTGTCAAATTCAAATGGACTAGAAATTGTGAAAATAATTCTCAACTGATATTTTTTCTTATTGTATATAGTTTTATTATGTTAGAGTTAAACCTTTCTTTTTATTCAGACAAAAAGGGGGAAGTGATGTGGGATAATCTTTTTGTACACTGTGAAGATGTGTCTCTGCCAAGGTGCCTTCTGATTTGCTTAATAAAGAGCTGAATGGCTAATAGCTATGCAAGAGAGAATAGGAAGGACTTTTGGGAAAAGAGAGGAACTCAGGAAGAATCAAAGGTATGTAGATTTTGCCAACCAGACACAGAAGGAGTCAGATGTACAGCATGGAGGAGAGGTAAAGAGCCACATTGCAGAACATATATTAATAGAAACTTAAGTTATAAGAGCTATTTGGGAACAAGCCTAAGCTAAGACCAAGCTTTTATAATTAATAATAAGTGTCTGTGTCATTATTTGGGGGTCTGGAAGACCAAAGAAAGTCTGACAAGAAAGCATGCTATATTGTTTCTAATTAAAGACTAAAATAAAAATGTATGCTGCTAGCTGATAAGATGGCTTACTAGGTAAAGATATTTGCCAACATGTCTGATGACTTGAGCTTAGTCTCTAGAACCAACACTGTAGAAGAAGAGAACTCTCAAAAATTTTCTGAACATCACACACATGCACTAGCACTCTACACACATACACACACACACACACACACACACACTACATAAATGTAAAAATTTATGAACCATCTAGAATTGATATATTTTTAAAAACTTTTTCTACACAATTTTATATAATAAGGAACAAAAAAATGTGAGTCATACTGCATTTTAGTAAGTTCTGGGCTAAGGCTTTGGTCCTATAGTAGTAACACACAGCATTTCTCCTTTAATTGCCCAGCAAAATTTTCAGAGGTAAATTTATATTTCTATTTCCTTCTTAGTTGGATTGGGTAGCTTTCTTTTACTTAAAGTTAGCTTTGGGGCCAGGGCAGAAGAATAGTCAGATACAATGCTACTTCAAAATATATTAAAGAGATTTTTTTTCTCAGTATCCTTGCTGCTTTACAGACAGGAGGGTAATCTCAGATGAAAATGGAAGAATACCTTAGGCAAAAAGAAGACTCAGGAAATAAAGAAAAGTAACCAGACAGCTTTTGACCCAGAAAGTAAGGAAAATGAGAAAATAGTCAATTGTAACGCAGAATTACAGTTTCTCAGGAAAGTCACTATATAAGTGAGAGCATGGCTGTACCACAGATGGTTTACCTGTGCTTCACGGGTGGTGGTGATACCCGAGACAGGGTGTCTGTACTTCAGGGAAGGTGGCTACATCTCAGAAAGGGCATCTGCACTTGAGGTATACTACCTGTACCTCAAGGAGGGTGGTTGCACCTCAGAGAAAGTAGCTGTATTGAGAAAGAGTAGCTTGAGATCATAGACAGTGGCTGTGTTTCATATGAGTAGCAGAAACTCAGAGGAGGAGGCAGCATCTCTAAGAGTGACTGTATTTCACAGTAGGTAGCTGTACCTCAGAAGGGGTGGCTGTACCTCAGAGAAAGTGTCTCTGTGCACTCTAGGTGCTGCATAACCCCAGAGGCATGCCAAGAACTGCTAAAAAAAGGTGATAAGTTATGTTTGATGGGAGACTAGTGAATGGAGGTGATTCTTCAGTGTGTCACTGAAGTACAAATGAATTTGAAAAGTTCGTGATCCATAATACTGAGGGACAAATGTAGCACAGCTCCTCAGCTGGCAGATAGATAGGAAAAGAGGTTCAATGTAGATCAGTGGGCCTTTTACTTAAACACTAAAAATGGCTGTCTTCTTGCTTCTCCATCACCAAGACGAAGGGGAACAACCAATTCCCCTGCAATAATCCAAGTCGGCCAAAAAAGGAAACTCATCCTAGCACAAGCATAAAAGTATTATAGAGTTCTCATTTCCTGATAACCCTCCTGAGTCATGGGGAGTCTGCTTGTCTGTGGGCTTTGTGTGTGTGTGTGTGTGTGTTTGTTTTCAATAAAACATTAAAAGGAACAGGCTACTATAGATCAGTCATTTGGGCATCCTAAGGCAACTTTAGCATAGGAAATCATGCTGAACCTAAAACAGAGACAAAGGCAGACTGAAAATTAGGTGGTAAGAAACAAGGGAGGCTAGCAGAAAGGAAAGGGAGAATAATGCAGACAAAAAAAAAAGACTTGAAGACCAAGACTGTCGTCAGTGTCATTCTATAGGGGACCATAAAAAATTCTAATGGTTAAGCCATCTATTCCTGCTTTGAGCATCAGAGGAATAAAACTGTGTGATCATGTAATGGGTCTACAATGTCATAGTGTCCCCACTCATGGGTTGTTGGTAATCCCTTAGTTGTTCATAATGATATAGTGACACCTGTCAGCTCATATATGCATAGTTAATGTAATGCTAAACATAGTTAAAATATAGATTATACCCTTGCCTTTTGTTTAGAAATATGTGCCCAGGATCATAGCCCAAATAATTATTACATTCTGAAATACTAGAAACTTCTCACCACGAACAGAGTAGAACATTTGTGAGCCTATTATGTGTGGGAATGAAAAGATTGACACCTAAGTGCAATGTATTGTGGGTTACTCATCATATGCACATCATAGTTTCACAGTTGGCATGCATTCAATAGGGAGTAGTGCTGACTGGTGAACTGGAGGTCATGTGAACTGCCCATGCAGACACCTCACTTGTTGATCTGTTCCTTCTATTTGCAAAGAAAGGCAGAGTTCCCAGATTTTCCAGTTGTTTAAGGCAAGGTTGGATGAATTCTCAAACACCATAGCAACAATTTTTAAACAATTATCACACAAAGCTTAGTGGGGCAGGGTACAAGTTGCGTGGAAGAGAATAGAATTAAGTGACATTACAAGTGAAACTTAGAAAGCCTTTCAGAAAAGATTTTTACGAACTAAATTTGAAGACTTGGTTTCAGTACTACTACTGATGGGAGCAGCAACTTATCAGGGAAAAGAAATGTTGGTATCACAAAAGATTTGTTATCTGTTATGCTTAAATTCCAAATCTCTAAAGCCAAATATTCCCTCCCTACATTAGTGAACTACTCTTAGAATGTTACCTAGTTTTTTGTAACATTAATTTACTATATCTTATTATGGAATACTTCTAACAACAGCCAATTTCTCATCAAAGAAGCAATTTAAAATAAAGACACAGGAGTAGCAGAGGGAGAGAGGAGGTTAAAATGATATAAATATAGCACTCCTGTAAAAAAAAAAGTATCAAATCTTAAATACAGGCTTACAGCACAATGGGAGGACCCCGGAGGGCAGAAGTTCGCTACTGATGTTTTACAATCTTGCTTCTAATCTGTTAACGCCCATTATTCAGGGTACCAGTCAAGGAACTTCCCTTAAGCATCCAGGAGGGTAGAAACTGGCGGGGAATTAGCATAGGGAGAATATCAAGGTCAAGGTCCGCAAGCAAGGCAACAGTTACCCAAAATGGGGGCCAGGGCCCTACAGGTCCCCCTTTTATTAAAAAATGAGCTTCTGACTTGGGTTGCATGGGATGTCAGCAGGTCACCTTACCCGTCATGGAGATGCCTGCCCAGGCCACACAGGTGCTCTGTCTTAGGTTGGTGAGTGCCCCAGGCATTACCCATCTCTGAATACTCATTATCATACAGGCTCAATCGTGTGTGAGCTGCAGAGTTAACTGCTGCCAAAGATCTCCAAGTGGCACTGGGCTTGCAATCTGTGTGTTCAATACAGAAAAGACCAACAGAGGTCCTATCTCACCTATAGCCAGTAGGCTAAAGGCAACTGAGCCATTCCCTTCCTTAACAAGCCATACTGTACGTTGATGTCCTTGTAAGATAGTATCGCAAAAGCAACTGGAAGTTGAGTTTATAAATTTATAATTTTCAAAGCCAATCGAGATGTATATAGCTACTGAATTAAATTTATCATGCCCCATAGAATGAGAGATTAACTAACTGTGGTGGCTACTTATGTTGCCAGGGTCTCCATTGTGCTAGCTGTAGTAAGCAATTGATTGTTAGTGTGAGTGGATTGACAGACATCTAGGCTGTTAGTAAAACCTTTGGATGTGACTTATCAACCATAAAAAGCAGAGACTAAGAGAAGAGTGGAACTGTGGAAGGCAGGAACTAGTTAGATGAAAACTGGCTACTGAAGATGTACTTTTGAAGTGTACATCCTGCTCCTGGCCTTCCTATAACTCCTCTCTCTCTGCCTCAGGGTAGCACAGAAATGAGTTACAGTATGTTGCCTTCATGATGTTGTGTCTCACTATAGGACAAGAAATATGAAGCCAGCCACAACAGATTAAAGTATCTGAAACTGTGAGCCCATACACATCTTTCCTCTTCTTAACTTCTTCCCTCAATATTTGTCATTGAGACAAAACACACACACACACACCCACTAACCCAGAACTTACAGTGTCTGTGTTCACAAGAAAGACCATGCTGCATTCCTGGATATAGAAAAAGAAAATGTAACCTAGTAACCCATATTTTTTCTAGTTCTGAAAGCTGTCTTGTTGACTGATGGGGGGAATTATTTGTTTGTTTTTCTCTCTTTTTTGCGGGCAAAAAATTAGATTAGTAAAAGAAACCAATTCGTCCCATTGAAAAAATATTACCATGTTAGTTAAATATATTTGTGCGCGTATGTGTATGTTTGTGTGTGTGTGTGTGTGTGTGTTTCCTGATTCACACCCTTGTGTACATGCTGTTACACATGTGTGTGCATATTTGTATTTATGCTAGTGCATGCTGGCATATGGTGTGTGTGTGTATCTGTGTGTGTGTTTGTGTGTATGCTGGTGCAATGTATGTGTGGCTATATGTGTGTGCATTTACATGTGGAGCCCAGAAGACATCCTTGGGTGTCATGCCTTAATCACTGTCTACCTTTTTACTTTGAGACAGGGTTTCCCATTAGCCTGGAGTTATACACAGGCTAGGTTGACTAGCTACCAATCTTCAGGAATAGTCCTGTCTTTGCCTCTCCAGAACTGGAATATACTTCTCCAGAAATCTATAGCACCACTCCATGGATCTCTAGATTTTCTTAAAATTGGTTCTGAGATTGAATCCAGGGGGAATCACTTTAGTGAATATGCTTTCTTCTTAGTCCAATATCATAATTTTGAATAAAGTTATAAACACACAGGAATTATAAATATCAAGATTACCTTCTTGTAATGATAATAAGAGTACCTAAATGCCCTCTATATCTTAATAAAAAATGTTTGAAATTATAAACTTTATACCAAAGTACTGCCCCAAATATTTTCTTTTATTTTGTTATATAAAAATAAACAACTGATATGTTATTCACTAATGCAATGTCAAATTTCTAAGATAAAATAAACTAATGTTGGAGTGTTACTGTATATTTAAAAGATTAAATTTTAGGTAATTTTAAGTACTAATGGGATGGTTTTATAAGTGTGAGAAGTTTTTGAAGACTATAAATCGTGTTTTTTCATGTGATATTGGGCACTCAAAGCCAATGCTGCATATTCCAGGCTCTCAAAAGTCTTAATTGCTTTCAAGAACCACTTACACACATTAGCTCAAAAACAGTATTGATCTCTTAGAATCAGTCAAATAATCCAACAAAAGTAATTGTACTTACATTAGTTTCATATCAGCAGATTCTAGAATAAAAAAATCTCATTTTAACCTTTGTTAAAAATCACATTAATTTTTAGCATTGTAATTTATCTATATATTAAGAGAAAATGGTTTCTGATGATGCAGTGAAAATTCAGTTAAAGTCTTTGCAAAGCGAGGTTTCTTCTATGAATTCTGCCCCACATACTATGAATAAGATACCACACAACACTAAATTTGGAAGCACAAGTTGTACTGTCAGTTTGACAAATCATTTATACCCCAAGATACCACTCAATATTTACAAATTCTTTGATGCAGAAGTGAGAGTTTCATAATTTTACTGTCTGTCACTGTCTTAGGGTTTTATTGTTGTGAAGAGATACCATGACCATATAACTCTTATAAAAGAAAACATTTAACTGGGGCTAGCTTACAGTTCAGAGGTTTAGTCCATTATCATCATGGCAGATGCTAGGCAGGAAGACACGGTGTTGGAGAAGGAACACTACATCTTGGAAGTTCTACATCTTGATCAGCAGGCAACAGGATGTGAATTCTGTACCAACTGGGCATAGCTTCAGTATACGAGACCTCAAAGCCCACCCCCAGAGTGATACACTGCCTCCCAAAAGGCCATACCAACTCCAACAAGCCACAACTTCTAATAGTGCCACTCCCTATGTGGGACATTTTCTTTCAAACCACCACAGTAACTAATCATGAAGCACCTGAGGTCTGTACAGAAACTAAAGGTTATCAGTGAACAGCCTTATGGAAGGCTTATCCCAGTGATACAATAACAGTGAATGAAGGGAAGCCGTAGATATTACTGTACAGCCTATATGTAGCATGAGGCTTAATAACACTCAAACTTGTGTTTCTACTTTTAAAGCAAACTGTAAAAACCTTTGAATTTGGTGCATTATCCCAATATTTTAACTTTTTCATCCAAACTACTGTAGATTGCCCTTCTTTATAATAATACTAATGATATACAAACATTCTTGGAACAAACAGTCCATTTTCATGCTATGGCTAAAAACTCTAACCCTAGCGGGCAATGAGGAAATATCCCTATTTGTAGTGCATATAATAGACTCTCAAATTGGAGAATGTCTTTAGGAGAATGAATCTATACCTAGCATTAACTTTTATTTTGTAATGATTGCACCATTCAGTTCTGTTGCTAAAGACAATATAAGTAAAATAAACACTGCAGATTATTACATGTAAAACAATGACTACAAACACATGATTCCTACTTCACATTGACCAAAAGCTGTTAAAAATACAACTCCGTGGCAGACATGATAGGCGGCAATTGCTCCATGAATATTCCAACCTTCAGCCTTTAGGTAGCAATTGAGCAATGGAACAAAAGCAACACTTTGAGTAATGCATTTAAAGATGAATGAGATCTTAGCATGGGAATGCGCAACTCTAATCTCAGCACTTAAGGGGCTGAAGAGGATCTCTTACTTCATGGGTAACAAAGTACAACAACTTAAGGCAACCAACCAAGTAAGATGAATGAACCAGCTCACCTCACATCTGTGGAATACTATATAGTATAAACTGTTTGCAAGATTTAAAATACTAAAAACAAATGTCTTCGGGGGTGTGATTATCTTTTACCTTGAAAGGCAGCGGCTCTTCCGTGAGAGGGCTGATGGGAAGCGATGTGGTACTGCTGGAAGGGCTCACATCACTCTGCAAAGAAAGGACCCTTGTGTTAAAGATGCCATGCTTGAAACCATGTTCAACATCCCTAACTAAGAACCCAAAATTCCTTGTTAAGATAAACAAGTAAATATGTGTAAAAAAATATTCAATGTGGATATTTTAATTAAATATAGTGGCTACTTTTTCTGTTAAGCAATAAGTAACATTTTCACTTAATTTACAGATTTATTTCTTCTCTGAAGATAAAACTATGAGTCATTATAATGTCATGTCAATGGCTTTTTGTCTGATATTTAAACATGATTCACATTTTTGTTCCTTTGTAGGAATTTAAACTGTTGTAATTACCTTATGTCCATTATATAAACCACATACAATTAAGATAATTGAAACTAGAGAAACAAAATTTTTATGCTTCCTATTCCTAGACCCTGACATTTACATGCTTTCTTTTATTTTGCATACTTTATTAAATATAATATTTTGTTAAACATTTGAGAATTTTGTGCATGTACTTTGATTATGTTCGCCCCCCACTCCTCTCCTCACTTCAGGTTTCACACCCACTCTCCCTATTAACCTTGTGTCCTTTTACTTTTTCTTTATAACCCATGGACTCCTACTGGTGCTGCCCATATGTCCATGGGTATTCTGAAGTATGCGCAACCTACCAAGGGCCAAGTCCATTTAAAGAAAATGGACTCCCCACTCCCCACTAGTCATCAGTTGTCAAAAGCTCCTCCGTTAAGGGTGGGAGCTTGTGAGTCACTCACCACTCAATGCTAGCGTGTTAACTATCTTGATCTTGCACAGGCAACCACAGCTGCTTTGAGTCCATAAGTGCAGCAGCTTTGCCATCCTCAAAGACACTGTTTCACCCTGATTTCCCTCAACATCGGGCTTCTATTATCTTTGAACCTCTCTTCCATAATTATCCCTGAGCCTTGAGAAAAGGAGGGTGTGATACAGAAATTCCAACTGTGGCTGAGCACACCACTGATACACTCACATTTATTCTCCTCACTTTGACCAGTTATAAGTTTGTTTCTACCTTAAACTCTGTCTACTACACAAAGAAAAATCTCTGATGTAGTTGAGAAGTACATGAGTCTATGGGTATGGAGATATGAATTTGGAGGGAAGTTTAATACTGTCTATTTAGCAGAATCATACAGGTTCTCCCTTGGGGTCCATAAGCTCCCAGCCATAGGTTCTTGGCCAGCTGTGCAGTACTGCCCATGAGTTTCTGCCTTTACAGAAGGCCTTAAATTCAACCAGAAAATGGTTGATTACCCATATAGCATTTGTGGCACTATTACATACACGAACATGTCTTGCCAGCCTGGTTATTAATATAGCTGAAAGGGTTTACAAGTAATTAAGACTGCTGATTGTCTCTCCCAGTAGTCTGAATAGCACCTTTCAGTACTATGACAGCTAGCCAGCAGAGGAGACATTTCCTGGCCAGTATCAGCTTAAGTTCTCCAGGTCTTGGTCCAAAGTGTGTGATATTTTTAGCAATAAGACCTTACCACCAAGATCTGATGAAAAACCAAGAGCAATGGTCTTCAGTTTTTGTAGGGCCTTGGGACATTGCTAACTAACAATGTGAGAGGAGAGTTCCCATGCATGGAACTAGGCATTTTACTTGGCATCTGTGACTACTGGGAGAACTATTCCCATTATAGGTTAACTTCAATTAACCCCCTTAATATTAATATATTTACATAAATATTTACATGAATATATAAACACATACATATATACATATATATGTAAAACTTATTAAATTGCAGATTTCTACTTTGCTTTTTCAAAGAGCTTCAGTGTTAGTCATTTTCCTTAACCCACCTCTGCCCTAATCTCACATCCCTTTCCCCACCTAAACCTCCCTCCCCATTATTCTTCCCAATGCATAGTCACCTATATTATACTATTCACCTCCCCTAGGATATTTCTTCCCCCTTCACTATGAATGGTCATTTCGAGTTCCCAAAACCAAATTAAAAACACTTATACAAAATAAAAAAAGAGCATGATTGGAATATTTCAATGCTATTGTAATCCTTCCAAAATATAATTTAATAAAACTTCTTAAACTAATTTTGTTTTTAAAAGAAATATGAGTTAGGAGCCATCACTAATTCACTTCTAAAAGCAAGACCAAGCTTTGAGAGTAGGAAGTAACAGAAGATGCTTCAATATATTCTTAGTGCATTTCTCAGAGGAACTCTTCGTAGGTAAGATAAGCATATGAAACACAGGAAAGAAGGCATGCCCACTGTCTTAGTCTGCTTTCTTTTGCTGTGATAAGACACTAACCAAAAGCAACATGGGGAAGGAAAGAATATTTGGGTTACAGGCTCCAGTCCATCATCAGAAAAGTTGATCAGGCAAGAAATGAAGAGAGTATGACCATGGAGGAATGCTGCTTACCTAGCGGCTTCCTTCCTCTGACTTGTTCCTCTTTCTTTCTTATACAGCCCAGACCCAACTGCCAAGGGACATCACCTCCTACAATGGACTCCACCTCCTACCTCAATTACCTTGAAACCCAGTAAATGCCCACAAACATGGCCACAGGCTGATCTAATTGAGGCAATTCTGAAGTTGAGGTTCCATCTTGCCAGCCAGGCCAAGTTGATAAACAAGATTAGCCATGACACCTACATTTTTCAGTTTGATTTTCAAATATATATGCACACAAATACAGGAAAACTTGCCATAAAGATGAAAGCAAAAGAATGAATTGACATGGTTTGATGAACAAAAATGACTTTAGTACATATAAAGGAATATGCTCAAAGAATGGTAGATGCGGCACTTTCTTCCTTCTATTTAAAGTAATTTTAATTATTTATTAATGTTTACAATGAAGTGGATACATTTTAAATATGGATTAAAATATTTCTTCTGTTTTTCTAGTCTGGAGACCAAGGAAAAGAAGTATAAACACCAGCTAAGACCTTCAGCATGATGTTCTGTAAAACACACTGCACTTAAGTGAATTACATGACTCAGAAGGACTTTACATAAAAACTGAACAGCACATTAAAAAGTTGTAGCTATCTTTAACTTTTAAATTTATTTAAAGCTGCTAAGCTACTAATCAATCAAAAGCCAGGAAATAGTAATTATGAAATTGTCTGACTATAGGACACCCCAGGGAATATTATGAGTTACAAATTTTTTGATTCTATTCTATGATAGAAAAAGTTTCTTCTACCAACTAATTTAATTCGTAATTCTAACATAAGAAACGAGTGAAAATTTTTACAGAATTTAGTAAAAAGTTATGAAAAATGTGACTCTGAGCTGTTAGAACAGCTTGTAGAAAATGGAATTTCTGATACCTGTCTTGGAGGGTCTGTACTTGTTACCGCTGTGAGGATGGAGATGTCTGGATCATACACCATATAAATAGTTTTTGAAATCCCATAAGACAGTGAACTGAGAATCAAGCCATATAGCAGACTTTTTTCAAGGAGTGCAGTCTCCCAGGCCTTGCCTGAAGTCAGTGTGCAAATTTCTCAGCTCTCAAAGGCTAGCTCAAATCTTTGCTTCAGTATCACTGACACTTGAATGGCATTCATAATGAGAGCTCTGTTCTGCCTTAACTGTAAAATTCAACTCATATTATGACACTTTAGTTCTATTACTCTTACAAAATCTTGGCATAATTGTTTTAAGGAAGGATTCAATCTTAAATGAAAAAGGATTCAATCTTAAATGAAAAAGATCTGATGAACTACACTCAAATATTAAAATGAGAACAACATAACGAAGTCAAGTAATTTTTTTTTCATTTTTATCTTACTGTTTGTGAAATTCTTTTCAGTGACTTGCAATTCAGATGCCATTTGGGCATGTTTACTCTTCTAAATAAAATTATATCAAAACCCTTGGAGATAAGCATTATCAATACTTCAAACCTTAATTAATTTGCCCTTTCATTCAAACACTGTGATATTAACACAATTGCCTAGTAAGATACAAATTCACAAAATACAAAAACACTTCATATTGCTTTTTACATTTTTAAAGGTTACAATATATATATTAACTCACATTGTTGTTATAAAGATAGTTTGTTAAAAATAGACCTTCCTGTGCTTTGGCTGTATTTTAGACTTTGGAAATAGCTCAAGATTTCCATGGACACATAAAGGAGGTGTACTCCCAAAGAAGCAAAAATCCCCACAGACTGGATCTCCTTTGTCTCAGGCCACACACTTGTGCTTCCTTAAGCACGGATGGTCGCTCTAGATGCTATGGTGTGTCCCAAGAAGTCTGTTCTAATGCTCATAGGTGTCATTCATTTGCATATCTAGTTCTAAGTCCAATAAGGCAGCACACAGTTTGAACACCAAAGAGAGTTCATACTATAACATTTTTCCTGCCTTTAGATTATTTAGCCCAAATTTGACTTCCTATTTCTAATTCTGCAGGCGATCTTCTCTTTTGCTTTTCTATACACTGAGCTTAAAGTTCTGTGTGATCTTTGTGTTTGGTGGCTGCAAGTGGACAAGTGTTCCCTTGGAGCACTTTGGAGACATTCTGGCCAACACTGCCCCTTACTCCTGCATCCTGGTCTCTGGAGTTTTATCACTTGTCTAATCTTAGAGAGACTTTAGACTACTCAGTTAATGCTGCTTTCAGACTACAGTTCCTCTAATTACCATGTGTATATGTACCACCTGGCACCCATGGTCCCTAACCTATGTTGCTTTAGGGGGATGGTGAAAGCTTTCAGTGATGTAGCCTCATTAGAATTCTTCCAGTGACATGGAGCTTTGCCCTGGACTCATAGAACCTGACTCTTAATCCTTGCTGTATCTCTCATTCTCCATCCACTAAGATGTTCCCTATAGCATATTTCCATCATGATATACTGCCTAACCAATTGCTGAAAACTTCTGGACTACGAGCCAAATAAACCTTTGTCTTTTTAAGTTGATTGACTTAGATATTTTGCTACAAGAGAAGCCAACTAACATACACTAAATTGCAAGTTTTCTCTTAGGGCAAGTTTTGTGTTTATCTGAGCTTTGCAAATATAGTCACATGTAAAACTATCACAAAAATCAAACCAAAGAGCATTTCAGCAGTTTGTGTTGTACTTTTGTGTACCTGTGCATCCAGCTAGGAGATACTGTTTGCCACTATTGACTTCTTTCTTGTTTCATCCTACGTCACGTAAGTTTTCAGCCCCAATTTTACCCAGTTTTGTCCCATATCTGACCTTTTAAAACAATATATTAAAAAGAACTGGATTTTCCCATTCTGTTTGTCTTTCCCAGTTACTCATTATGGCTCAAATGCTTCCTGTTTTAGATTAGGAGTCTTGGTACTACTTGATGTTCACAGAAACTATATAGTATCTTTTCTTTTTATTTATTGACTTTTCATTTTCAGAGATTATGCCTAGGAATCACATTTGGAAATGTTTTTCTGATCTTTCCATGTGTATTGAATAGCAAACTACTCCCATCTTTATATCACATCAATTCTAGCCCAATGTTTTCACAGATTAATTTTTTATTTTAACGAGGATTCATAAATGCTGTAGTCAATTTTTCCCATTATATATTTTAACCCCACTTTATCTGTAACAAGTGAAATAGTAAAAAATAATACCTGTTTATGATTGTATCAAAGGAGAAAGGGATCTTAGCTAAATTACAAAATCTATATGTTTTTAAAACAGACAAATCTCTTCTTATTGTGGAAACTTCTGAGCAGGCAGTTCTCAGAAGAAATGAAAGTCTGAGGTGGGACTGAGCAGGAAGGAGGCAGAGGTTATAGGAGAAGCAATGTATCTATGTCTCACAGACTGGGTCTTTTACACTGACATAGTGACATGTCTTTGACACTAAAAAGGCATACAAAACAGAAAAGGACGCTTTAGATAAAATTGTGAGAGACAGGTAAGAAATATTATTCTCTTCTTTAAAGCCTTTGGTAGAATAAAATCTATTTCAAGTAGTTATAGATGTTTTAACTCCATTTTGGTATGTTGAGAGTCAGATCTCCTACAGGCAAGGCAGTTGCCAACAGATCTAATGCAAGCATGCAACTGTGGGAGAACAATGGCTAGAATCTGATTCTAGCTTCTCCTTGATCAGGAGGCACATTCTATATGTGCACAGAAGATGCACAAGGGCAGATGGTGTATCAAGCCACTTTGGACTGGCAAGATGGCTCAGTGGTTAAGAGAACTTGCCACAAAGTGTCATGGTGTGATTTTAATCACTGGGATACATGTGGTGGAAGGAACGAGATAAAGTTGTTGTCTGACCTCTATATATGTGCCAGCTTGTGTGTGTTGCTGTGATCACACACACACACACACACACACCTTATCTTTTTAATAGAGGCTGGGCATGTACATGGTCTTTCTGAATCCTAACTCTGACATATCCTCTCCTGAACTCTAACTCTCACCCTAAAATCTGCTCAGATGACCAGCATAGAAATCAGGATTACTAAAGCCATCAATGTTGATAAGAAAAGCAAGTACACATTTGTCCTGAGCATGTGTTGAACTAAAGCTAGCTAAAACCTAAGTCCAAAAGAAACAAATAAAACTGAGGTGGGCATGCTGGTGCAAAACTGCAATCCCAGTTCTCAGGAATCTGAGGAGTATAATTGCAGGTTCGAGGCCAGCCTAAGCTACTTTGGGAGAGAATTTCCTAAGCACACAACAACACAAAGAAAAGTAAAAAGTAGGCTTTGCAGATCCTACTCAGTAGCCTCCCCAAATAAACAATGAGCAGCATGGAAGTAGACTTTTTTTGCTATAATAATTTTTTCCAAGTTTAATTTCAGAAAACAGTTTTGTGAAATGCTCTACCCTGTGTTCTGATAGAGAGTTAAAACGTTTGCCTGGAAATGCAGTCCTGTTCAACTAATGCTGCCTACTTGATATTAGGCAAAACAAAGTGAGGGTGTGGCGCTCGGCACACTTCACTATAGCAGAAGGAAGATGAAAGGAAAGACACAGGACTAACTAAACAGAAACCTGTGCTGACTTTTAAGTCTGCAATGTCTCAGCTTTAGAATTCTACTTATGAGGAATACAAACATGAACTCACTTTAGCAGCACAGAGTAACACAATGTCCTATTCTTCTCAACAGTAATAGCTCTTAGCTGATTCACAAGTGTCTTTTACTTGATCTTATCATTGTAGTAAGTATAGAATTTCCCTATATGCTATTTGTATAGCATAGCATGAAATTTTATATTAAGTCCACTTGCAAATACTCTTTTTCATTAAATGAAGAAGGTACTTCTCCTTCACTTCAAATAAGAGAATTTTTATAAGTATAATAATTCAATAACATGTTCCTAATAGCGCAGACTTTATAAATCTTGGTTTGTTCTGTTAAAAGGAACAAGGACTTCCTAGAGAAATGGATGACTTGGTCATGATATAGCATAGAGGCCTCTAGAAAGTTTTGTGTTAGAAAGTAAGGGAGTACTCACAAAACAAAGCATGCAGAGTAAACTAAAAAGAATCCTAGCCAAAATGAAACAGCTCCCAAATGACAAAGATGGAATGAACTAAATAACAAGTGACATAGTGTTGGGGTATTTCTAAAAGCCTTCAAACCAGGGCTGCACACAGAATGATCAAATACACATATGGGTGAGAAAAGACAAACACTCATAGAGGAATATCACAAACAATTTATGTAGTTAGTATTTCTTTTTCAAGGAGTAGGACTTAGTACCACATGACCATATACAGTACATATTCAGGGATGGCTTTCAGAAGAAAATACAATGAAGGAGGGCTGTGATCTGTCAGTGTAGGAACCTGGAGAGCCCTGTCTTAGCCAAGTGACCGAGATCAGCATCACACAAATGGCATGCCCTCTTGATAAATGACAATAGGATATTCTCACTCTCATCTGTAGATGTAACCAACCATCTTATTAAATAAGAAACACAGAACCAATGCAAAGAAGAAAGCCAAGAGGTCAGAGCTAAGAGCTAAAACCTTACCCTTCCTCCTGCAGTGGTCCTACCTCTCCAAAGGAGAGCTACTTCCTGTGTTAAAGTCTTTATATAGAGTTTCTGTTCTGCCTTCTCATTGGTTGTAAACCCAACCACATGACCGCCTCATCACGGCCTGTCTGTATAGACCTCCAGGTGTTCTATGGTTGGTATTGAGATAAAAGGCATGTGTATCTGATGCTGGCTGTATCTCTGAACACACAGAGACTTACCTAGCTCTGCTTACCAAGTGCTAGGATTACAAGCGTACGCCACCACCGCCCTGCTTTCCTATGGCTTGCTAATAGCTCTGACCCACAGGCAACTTTATTTATTAACATACAAATAACATTTTAGTACAAAAGAAAATATCACCATACTCATCCAAAAGATATCCATTTAATAATAAGAAAATAACTAAGCAAAAATAAATGAGAGATACTCTGTAAAAGAATTGATGCATGTTTATCCATACAAACAATACGAATAAGAACAAGAGGGTATGAGAAACTTTCATAGTTCATGTTTGTAGGAAGATGTGATGACCAATTGTCATATGGTATCCTGGGCAATATCACTTTTAAGAAAAAGGATATTAGGGGAAATGGGTATATTTGGAGTGGATTGTCCAGTTATGCTAACAGTCATGCATCACCATTAACTGAAGTACTGCCCTCCACTTAAGTAGGATAGAAGTATGTGGATAGGCTAAGAACACACAGTGTATTCTCAACAGTATCTTTGTAATGTCCCTGTAATTCCCAAACTATTCTGAGACCAATAGTTTATTAAAGAATAGCTCTGCAGCAGTACAGTCAGACAACTTGGGGCTATAATGCAGAACAGCCATTATGCTCTTAGCTTCTAAGTTTCACTGGACTTTATACTTTTAATAAAAAAAAATAAACGTTGTTAGGACATTTCATTTGGATGTGTAATTTCCTCCACCTTTAGCCTTTACTGAGGATCACTCTGAAATGCTGACCTTAAATTCTTTTGCATGCTTTCATGTTCCACGTGGGATGGATGAAGGAAAAGCTATAGCCATATAAAATGATCTATTTATTTAGATCATTTGAAGGTGCTCAGTAGAGTGAGATCACATTATTAATATTTATTGAATGCCATAATACCATAGCACAGATTCATTACTTAGGTAGCCCCTGAAAGCATGATCAATGGATCCATCTTGTGGGATTAAAGTTTGTTTAAAAGGATTTCCCAAAGTAAACATGATCAACTGAGTTAAACCACTTTCTGTAAAAACAGATGTGTGAATAAGTGAAATATTTTCATTTTCATGACTTTCAGGTTCGAAATAATAATGATAACTAAATGGCCCCTAAATGTGTTAACCTTAAAGACATATTATCATAGCCACAAAATTACATAGAAATACACACACTCACTTCATTAGACCTCTATAATTGGCGTGGTGACTGCTAAAATATATGAAACAATTTTGATTCCTATAACAAATAAACTATTTTTCTTAATAATTTTCTTTTTGCTCATGCAAATTGATTTATTCATGCCACCATCCAGCAAGTATTAAATACATATCAGACTTTTCTGTTCTCATATTAGGTTATTATCCTCTTTCCACTGGCCAGATGTTAGCAGGCTTGCCCTTAGCCATATGATGTAGTAAGAAAGAGAATACAGGTCACTTAATGATGACACACAAATATTTTATATGTTAGTGAGACTCTTGAGTTATGATGGGTGATTTCACAGTTCTATACAAAGTAAAAGGAGCAAGCAAGCCTTGACTTTACCCAGCCAGGGTATTGGCCACCGAAGATGAGACATTGCTATGTAAGTACTCAGTGGCCTGTGAGGATGCTGGCCCACTCACCTCATTCCTGCTGTACATGGCATATATCCTGTGCCTGTTTGGCTATTGTCTTAGCAGTAATCCAAAATCAACAGTGGTAAGTGACTGTTAACCTCTAGATCAGGACTTGATATTTAAACTATCAAAGTACAGCAACCTCTCCTCTCTTCTAGTCACCTCTTCTGGTACAATTTTCTCCAAATGAAAATAAAGAGACTTTAAAACATATCTTCTTACAGTTGATAATGAACACTTTTGCCTTCCTATTCTCTTACTAATTCATTTTATTTGAGAAGCATTCTTATTTTCTGGTGAAGGGTGATTACATCAAAACACTCTGTGCAACTCCTCTGAGCATTTCTGGTCAGACCTTGAAACAGGTCTGAGCACACATATAGTCCCAGCCAAGGCTTCCAAGTGCTCACAGAATGCACAACATCCAAACTACATAAATGAAAGTCAAATCTTGTGACTACACTGGGAATTTTATGAGGTGATGCCTTTATTTACTATTAGTGCTGGGGTTATGAGTGCATGCTTCTCAGAGAATGGTCAAAGGCTATAAGTATATCAGAAGTCCTGAGGGCCATAGCTAATTCCAATCAGTCTAAGGAAACAGGGAGGGAAAAATCTGAGTCTAAGATATATTTGATATGTAAACAATTCAGGTCTAGGTGGTCAAGTTAACATTTAAAAGACATTGTACCTAAGATAATAATTTCCTTCCTAATACAGGAATAAACTCTGTGGTTTGTGGGCTGATAGATGAAAATTTTAAAGTTATGATCAGAACATTTAGCATTTATATGCCATTAAAAACAATTCACTGCTGGGCGGTGGTGGCACATGCCTTTAATCCCAGTACTCGGGAGGCAGAGGCAGGTGGATCTCTGTGAGTTCGAGGCCAGCCTGGGCTACCAAGTGAGTTCCAGGAAAGGCGTAAAGCTACACAGAGAAACCCTGTCTCGAAAAACCAAAAACAAACAAACAAACCAAAAAAAAAAAACAATTTACTAAAATATTTCCAATTTTTTTAAGTGGGGAGAATAGGATTTTATAATTATCAATAGATAATTTTTGGTAAAAGAAATGTCTGTATATAAAAATAATTTATAGTATAAGTTCATATCTCAAACTAGGAAATATATTTACAGTATTAAAAATTCGTTACATAAAATTGTTATTTCCTTCTATATTATGGCATTTCAGTTTTAAATGGCTTCAGAATATTCTGTTGCACTATTATAATGTTCTTGCTTTAAAAACAGAGCTAAAATGAAATACTATATGCACACATATCTATATTTTTAAATGTATTTTTTTGTGTTAATGATACGGTTAGTCAATTTTTCAAAAAAGAACTTAAGTCATCTGTATGTTTTACTTTCTATTAGCATTCATTGTTTCTGAATTTTATACAACGTGTTTTGATCAATTCATTCCCCACCCCCAATTCCTCCCAGATCCACCCTCTTTCCCTACCCAATCAAATATGTGCCTCTTATTAAAAATGCTTATTAAGTACAGTTTTTGTTGCCTATATATTCTTGGATGTTCTGCCTTCCTCTGGAGTGTAGTCAGAAAATCATTGGCTACACATCTAAAGAAAACTGACACTAACCATTCCTCTTTCAGTAGCTATCAAATGTCAATATCCTCAGCTAAGGGTGGAACTTTGTGCCTACCCCTCCAGGTCCAGGTTGGGATTTTATCTGGATGGAGCTTCAGTGGGCTTTGTGCATTCTTACAACCACTGTGAGTTTCTGTGTGAAATTACTCTGCCTCTTACAATAAAGATCTTAAAAAAAAAAAAACAAACTCGTGAAAATCTACTACTCTAGAACCTTCAAAAGTATATAATATTTTACACACACACACACACACACACACACACATATATATACATTAATATTAAAAAGAGTTTAAATGGAGTTACTATAGTGGGGTTGCAACGTCCTATTGGATACCTCAGGCTAACAAATAAAAAAAAGTCAGGAATGGGTTACCTCTTTTGGAGTTATTGTCCCATGAGGTCCCAAAGACCCCCCCAAATATAAGAGGCTATTTTCAACACTCGTATTTACCCTTTCGACCTAATATTAAGACGTTATTGCTGAAGATATCCTACGTTTAAGTTGTAGAACGTGGAGAAATTAGGCCGATATTGGCCTGGAAGCTTCATCATACTGGCGAGTTTTCATAATGCTGGAATGTTGTGCATGCTTCAAGAGGAGAAAAGCAATCATTAGTCTTGCTCAGCTGTGAATGCTGCCAGCTATAACAACCAGATTGGCAAGATATGTCCACTAGTGCAACAGTGGTGGAAAGTTCCTGAAAGTAACCAACTACTTTCTAACTGGACTTAAATCCTGCTCCACATGATGAAACCCAAACCTTATATCATTATTAGGACAAAAAAAGTGGTTAGATATGTGATAGGCCCTAGAGGAGACCATACTATTATTATTCTGTTAATGGGCACAGTAGCAATCTGGCTCTTACTGACTTTTTTTTTAATATATACTCTACATTTCTCAATCCCCATCAGAGAAACTTATTTTTGCAGTAGATGGCAATTAACACAGAGACCCATAACTAGTCCCTGTGCAGAGAATCACAGACTTTGGAATGCTCAGACTTAAATGGGACCTGCTATCCCCCAAGGCTCTGGGATCACCACAGAAGCAGGGGTAGAATGATTTTAAGAGAAACAGGCAGTGGGTGACTACAGGGAATCACTAATATAAGTGACATAATCAAATAGCCATTTATAGAGATTCTAACATGTTAGGGGGCAGCGTTGGCTTTGCTTCAGGTCCTGAGACAGGGAAGAAGCACTGGTGCAGGGAAAAAATCTTAACACTAGGTGAATTACACTCAAATGGCCCCAAATAGCTTTAGAAATCTTTATTTATGTATTTACCAAGTTTTGTCTACCAGAGTTACATGAACAGCTTTATTATTGGCTCCTATTTTTGAATTTTAAGAAATACATCATATTTTAAGAAATACATCATAATCATTATAAAATCCTACATTGTTCCCCTTTATGGTTCTCCAAATACACTTTCCCTTCCCCTACATAACCTTATTCTAGACACAGAGTTCAGCATTTTTGTAGGCTGAACTAAGTATCAAGCCAGACACATCCTGCTCTCGCAGCATTTATGTCAGCTGGCAGCTACTTGTGGTTACAAAGTTGAAAAGTAATAGACATGGGCACAATGCTTTACGGACAACAATATTCAAACCCAAACAATTCTTTTGTATCTGCAAAATATTTTTTTCACAGTTCCCTTTTCTACGAGGGAACTCAATCTCTCTGTAAAAGGCCTATTTTGACAAAGCACTCTTTTCACATCCCACTATACCATAATTTTCCCACCAACATAAGCTCCTGTGTATGGTAAAGATGGGTCTATCCATTCCATATTTTACATTGCATTTTTTTCCATTGGATTATACAGGATCTTACCATTGATTCTATGTGCTTGGTGGCCAGGGAACTTACTCTCAACAGTTGGCACTATGAGGCTTTGTCCCTATTCTGTGTATTCATGCCTTACTCTCCTTTTCAGAACTGTGAGACATGGTTAATGCTCCAAGTATTGTTTTCTCATATGTACCTATCACTTCCTGATACTACTGTTGTATGAGTCTCTTTTCTCTACGAGGTGGTTCTATTTACCTTTTCCTTAGGACAATTATGAAAATAAGAGCCATTAATTTTAACTGCCTCTATTGAGTCAGAAACATTCCCAGGATTAGGAGTTAGTTACTCCAGATAAGAAGTTTGAGACACATTAGCCCCCTGCTGATTCTAAGGAGAAAGTATTCATGAAAGAACAAAATTTAGAGGGAAAATTATAGCTGTTGCATGCATGATTTCTAAAATGAAACTAAAGATCTCCAAAGGAATCAACAATATAATGAGAGAGAAAAGAGCCTGCAAGCTACATGAATTCAGCAAAGTCCTTCACTGCCCCAGGAATTCACTGGTCCTTGCCAAATGAGAGACCATCCCTATGGGATTTTCCTTTTGGAGATCCATTGGACAGGCATTCATAAGCTGATCCAAGACTAGGCTGTATGACTCTTGACATCAACAGATTATACCTTATACAAGGTTTAGGAATGAATATTATCCCTGTCTGACCATAAAGACTCCATATAAAAATACTTCAGTACAGAATCACAAGGTGAGAAAAAGATTACACCCTTAAATTCACCAAGTAAAAGTCTGGGGGTGTGGAGAGTGGGGAGAGACTCTACCTCAACAAATGATTCTATCTCTGTTGAGTCACTTTTGCTCTTGGCCTTATTTTGGTCTTGTGGTACTATCCTAGTTACTAATCTCATACTTTATCATCCTATAACTAATTAAAGCTGTGACTAAACTGCAGAAGAACCCAAATTATCTACAGCAAAGAAATGAGTCTTCTTGTTTCTTCAGAGGTATCCCACAGGAGCAATCAGGGATTGGCCCTTTGTTTGGAAGGTTCTTAAAATAAAATAGAGCATTTTACATAAGGCTGAATGGTTTTTGTGTGGATGATTCAAATGAAAAAGGAACTTCTCAGACATTGGTAAACATATTAAATGATAATGAAAACCAAACTTGGCATAAATAAGATCTCAGGGTGATAACCAATTTGAATTTTCTCTCAAAATAGAGGCACACAGAATATCTCAACAAAGCAGATAATTCTTTGTTTAGTTTCAAGTTAGAAAAAAGCAATTGGATCCTCTCAAAGGACATTTAAATCAAACTGTGATAAGGAGTATAAATATAAATACTTAAGAGTCAGAGAACTGTTTTCATTGAAGACTCACAACTTTTTGATCGTGACAGAACTCACATTCAGACAGTCATTAAAAGGAAATCAATCACTTCATGTCACACACATGACCACCCTAGATCAGTAAAAACAGATCTCATCTGCAACTTATCTTTAAACTAGCTACCTTTACTAGAGACTGTATCAGTTCTGTCAACAATGATTCAACTTGTTAATTTTATCTTTTGTTTGTTTGTTTGCTTCAATTTTAGGCAATTTCAACTTCTATCCTCCAGAGTTTCAGTATAGCCACTTTACAGATGAGTCTTCATATTAATTCATTACTTTTCTCAAGGTGATAGATTCTGCCTCAAACTTCTAATCTCTATGGTTGGGTCCAAATTAATTGTTTCCAGACAGCTTCATGGTGTGGTTGTTGAATGTGTTCCCCATTATCTCTCTGTCTTTTTATCTTATCGGACATTCTTAGTGTGTTCAGCAACAAGTCCAAACTTGGCTCTAATTTTACTTAGGGCATTTAATAGACAGAAATGAGACACTCCAGCAAAGTAGACACTATAGTGTGAGTTCAATAAAAGTAGTCCCTACCACTAATTGTTTGAAACACACTAGGGTAGATAGTAAGGAAAGTGCCAATTAGATGAAAAAATAAACAGATTTCACAAATATATACAGAGATGACTCAAATAAAAAGAAAAAGAAGAAAATTCCAAGTACCAAATAAAAAGAACAGATAAAATATCTATTTAGTATTTCCAGTCATTTTCTGCATTTATGATTATGTCCACCCTAAACTTTGCTCCTAACTATGTTGTAAGAATTTTTTATACAAATATCTTTCAAGGCATTTTATGATAAATATAAAAAGTGCCATTGTAAAGTATAAAATTGTTCATCTTGCAAGATCACTAATTTTAGCTGATTTTGTCTTTGACTTCTTTGTATTCTCACTTCTGTGATAAATTCCTAACACTGACAAGCAATAATTTTTAAAAGATTTGTTCAATTATAATTTCTCAGTCAAGGATGCATACTTGGCTGAATGTCTTCACATGTATCATATTATTCCTCCAAGCCCAAGACTCTGAGTTTACTTATGCTAGTGAACATATACTTGCAAATTCAGTGTATCTTCAATAGACAGAGAAATATGTTTCCATTATTAAAAACGTAAGTTCTTATTTGCATGTTTAATATTACAGGATAAAAGCATAACTTTCAGTTGCATCTTGAAACTGGAGTGAATTAAAACACAGAATGTAAAAGCAAATACCAGACAGAATTAAAGAGAAGTAAGCCATTGTCTACTGTTTTCATAGAATCAGTAGGGCTTTGACAGACACACAGACAAACAAATGGCAAACTGGAAGACTGATATGTGTGCTGTGTTAAATTTCAGACATATTAAAAAGAACATAATAAACTTACAAATTGAAGAACATATTTGGAAAACTCTGGAGTTTCTAGGAACACTTATTTCTCAGTCCTTTTGGATGGAGGGAGCTCTACCAGTGTTACACCCTCAGCTTCTTTGAGCATCAGAAGGCTTACCTTCCTGCTGGTGTATTTGCAATGAATTCAGGGTGCTTTTCTCAGTCCAGAGCCCTTTCTTTAGCCAAAAGAATCACACAGAGAGATCTTTTCTTTGCTCAATAGCTGTGCAGTTGCCAAGGTCATAGTGAGGGCTCGGGAAGTCTTAGATGATAAGAAGAGCTAAGCTAGATAGTGGCCTGTTGCTTGTCAAGGCTTCTCATAGGGAAGAAGCTATTTTTAACTTGGTCTTTGGAGACTAAAAGAGCTCAAAGGACAAACATATCTTACCATAGACTCTAAGCTTAAAAAAATCAGAAAAGACAATGGCCACTAGTAGGGTCAACCAAACACACACACACCAGAGCATCAAGAAGAAGAAAGTTCCACTGGTTGGCTTCGACTGATACTGACTTTGCATTTCAGGTGTTGGTATGTAGGGGAATAATGCTTTCTAAACTAAATACACCTAGGTTCTCCATCTGCTACCCAGTACTTTCAGTCTAGAGCTTTATGTTATGAGAGCCAGATGCAGTAGTTTCAGTTAGTTGGGCTCCTGAGACGTGTGGCTTATGGATGCCCCTCCCCCATGCCTCCAGGATTGTACACACTTCCTTTTGAGCCATGGCTGAGTATAGTAACTGACTCAAAATAAATAAGATATAGCAAATGGTAGGTTTAAATAATTCTGCGTAAAGGCAGGACCATTTGGATGGCAAGGGATGATAGATGTTTGCACAAGGGCCTACACATTGGATGCAGTGAAAACTGGTTGAGAAACATAAAGATTGAAGGTAGAAATGACAAGATTTCTTTATATTCTAGGTTGAGAAAAAACAAAACAACAACAAAAAAAGAGCTGTGAGGGCTATGAGATAAACAGAAGAACCAAAGCTTACTTCCAAGGTTTTACATGAGTAACTGAAAAATTATAAAAGAATTTAATGGCTAGGGAAGATGACACAGGGAATATTTGAAGTGAACAAAATCATTGATTCTCTTTGAGGAGTTAAGTTTGATATGCCAATTGAACAATATAGTGTGTGTGTGTGTGTGTGTGTGTGTGTGTGTGTGTGTGTGTGTGTG
>CABHPH010121894.1:27072-51986 GCA_902168325.1 Peromyscus nudipes
TGTGTGTGTGTGTGTGTGTGTGTGTGTGTGTGTGTGTGTGTGTGTGTAAAATCAATATCAGCTCTTTCATATGTTGCCTGAGATAGGACAGACAGTAAGGTCATGAACAAACAGAAGCTCAAGAGCTGAGATGCTAAGCTGGGGCAAGGACAACCTTGGAGGGAGGGAACTCTGAGGAGCAATTTTGTAAATATTGAAAGATGATTTTTTCAAAGAACAGGAAGAAAATTACTCTGGGGTTTTTGTAGAAACTGCAGTAAAGTCTGCAAACAGGCTTTAATTGTATAGTTTGATGGTATTAGCTTTAAAGTGGAATGGACAGGGTCAGGGAAATTTAAGGGAGATCTAGGAGGCCAGCCTCTACTCGAAGCTCATACTGTGACGGTGTGTAATGAGAGCAGTCTTACTGAACTTATGCTACCTGGAAACCAAAAAGACATTGCCCAAATGAGGCTTCCCAGAGCCCATCAGAGGAAGAGGAGAGCAGCATACCTTGTGGTAAGCCCAAAGCACCTGATCCAATTTACTGCAAATAAAAGCATAGGGACAGCGAGAGCAGACGGCACCAGAAGCATCAGCTTCATCCCTGTGTCTGCTGTCTCTGCCTTGCTGTCCCATCTATGCCAATCCTAGGGAGGGTGGTTGTCACGGTCAGTCTGTGTTGTCAACTTGGTGAGATTTAGAATAACCTAGGAAATGCATCTTTGGTGGTGTCTGTGAAGATTTTTTTTTTTTTAGGAATGTTTAACTAAGGGGAGAAGATCTTTCCAAAAAGTGGGCACCACCATCCCAAGGGTTTAGGTCCCAGACTGAATAAAAAGATAAGGAAGGAAGAAAGGAAGGAGGGAGCGGGAGGGAGGGAGGGCAGAAAGAAAGAAAGGAAAGGAAGAAAGAAAGAAAGAAAGAAAGAAAGAAAGAAAGAAAGAAAGAAAGAAAGAAAGAAAGAAAGAAAGAGAAAGGAGGAAGGGAGGGAGGGAGAAGAAAGGAGGGAGGAGGGAAGAAAAAAGAAAGAAAGAAGAAAGGAAAGAGGGAGAGAAAGAAAGAAGAGAGAGAGAGAGAAAGCCAGTAGAGCACTAGCATTCACTTCTTTTTGCCTCCTGACTGTGGCTATAATGTGACCAAACTGACTTCTGTGACACAATCCTGTACATTAATAACCAAGTAAACCTTTCTACCTGTAAGCTGACTTTTAGCACACATTTTATCACAACAATAAGCAAAGGAACTAACACAATAATGCATAGTCTGCTTTATTTCTGCTTTATCTCTGTATCTCCTCCCTCAGGCTATCAAAAATATCTGTAGTGTTTAGTCAAATTTCATTTTACTTGCTAAATTTCAACAACAGTTTCTGAAGGCTTGATCTCCTCTAATACTGTATAAGCCACACTGCTAATGATAATTTAAAATTCATGTTTTTCTTTTAAGTTTGGTACATTTATCTATTATGTATGTAGGGGTGAGGCATGCTCCCTCAGGTCATCAGGATTAGAAGAAAGCACCTTTAGTTTCTGAGTCATCTTGGTTGCTTTCTTTGATTGTTTTTAATTTACCACACAAATAAGGCAATTTTGAAGTGGTATTCTTCTGCTTAAAACAATAATCAATTAGGTAGCTTATAAAAAAGAGAAATTTATAGAAATTTACTCATTCCAGTTTCAGAGGGTAAAAAAGCCCAGCATCATAATACAGGCAGATTTGGTGTCTGTGAAGGGTCTATTTTGCCTCATGGTAGTTTCTTCTTCCCATGTATTTCCATGATTAATAATTCTGGACAGGTCTCTGGACTTTTTTTTATAGGGACACTAACTCCACTCATTAGAAGCCCAGCTTCACGTTTTAATAATTCCTGAAATATCCCATTTACTAATACCATGCCACTAAGGTGTTGCTTTCCAGTGTGGGAATTTGGGACACACAAGCATCTGGATTCACATATATAGTGTGGGAGTCCGTGCTAGGACTCCCTAAGTGTGTCTCCTAGTGAAGATACGCCTAGGGGACAAAAATTAACATTAACCAAGACCTTCTGGACAATTAGCCACCCATAGCAATATTATCTGACCCTGGGAAGAATGTCCCATAAGTTGGTTGCCACGGTTCCATCTGCAGACATTTCCTGTTTGAAAGAAGGCTTATCATGGACACGTGGCTGCATGAATCCAGCCATCTATTAGCATCTAAGATTCTGCTTGGTTTAAATGTCTGTATAATTATTTACCTCTGGCCACGAAACCAGTCATACCGAGCATCAGCCCACCTCTCACCACCTGTGACCCTATTATCAGTTCTCCAGTCGCTATCCAGTTAGCACTGAGTTGCTACTGGAGATTTCCTGCCAAAGATTCCCAAATGTCATGTTCAATCATCCCACAGCTTGACTTTGGCCATGGAAGGATCATATGTCACAGAATCTGGCAAATCCTACACATGGTGCCCTAGACTGACTGGAAAGATCCATTTATAAAAGTGGGGCACTTCACCCATTGCTACACTGTACCACAGCTCTGATTTAAGACCACTGTAGACTTTGTGCCATGTATCTTACAATGACTCTTCTCTCAAGGCAGCCACAACCCTGACACCAAATTGATTTTTCTCAAGCATGGCTCTTTATTTCTGCATTTAAAAGGTCTGAGTATTGCACATAAGCAATAGGTCCAATGCAGAATGAACTTCTCTTTTAATTCTTATTACCTTGACTTCAGACCAGCTCTCATAACAAGAATTATCAGCTGTTTTCCAGGACCCCTTTGAAGCACTCTTTCCCTCACAACACTTACTTGCTTTCAGTCATAATGATTTCCTTAGGCATCTGCATGCGCCCTTTTCCAGTAACCCTAATATAAAAAAATATGTCATCAATTATATCCAGCCAAGCTCTTATGTCCAGTCCTCCATGAAATATTCCCTAATGTCTTCAATAGCAAGCATACTGCACCCTCTGAACTACCACGTGTCACCCATAGCCTTTGCAGCACTCATAATGCTTTAAGTTTATTACATTTTGTGTGCATGCATGTCCTATTTCCTTCATCGATTTCATGCTCCTGAGAACAGGACTCCTGTGTGGCACATTGTGCACACACGCTCCTCAGAGCACAAGCTAATGAAGCTTTCTTGTGGTAGGTACAGACCACAGAAACTGCAAAGAAATCAATTGTTCTTTTCTCTTTTTATATAAAGTACCTCAGCCACGCTTAGCTGACACCAAGATTGAAAATCATTGTGTTAAATGGATAAATAAATGAATGAATACTGAACTTGGTCGCATCTCTTGAAATGTTCCCCATTGAGGTAAAGATTTTTTTTACAAGTAGCAAATAAATGGTCTAGAATGACTAAGAGAAAAGCATTGTGTCTAAATAAGAGTGTTGGTAAGAAATGACATATTCTATGTATTTCCTTAGATGACAAAGCCAAGCTGTAACAAAGTATTTTATTTCTACTAAATTCCTGTTTTTAATATGTGCTCCTCTTCACTGCAAAATTTAAAATATTGCTCATTAAAAATACAAGTTAGAAAGGAAAGTTCAAACAGCATACGTGATCTAACCCTTATGTCTTCTTTTGATATACCTCATCTTGAACTCTACAATCTTACCTAGATCCTAGTACTCTGATGTATCTAGTAGTCATCTGACATACACTTGCAGTCACCTTGAGTCTCCTAGTGGGGCTGATTAGGAGATGGAATCTAGGAACTTGAACTCTCAAGGGGTGTTTACAAGCTTCTTAGACCAACTGCTGGAAGAGAAAAGGAGCTACATAGGAAGGTGCTAAGGAACCCAAGTGTATCTATCACTGTAGCCCTATGCTCTCTGCATCACGACCCACAGAAGCCACGGGATGCTTCTTGTCCCTTCCTACCTCCCATTTCTGTTTTCATAGAACAGCCCTGAACTAGAACACGCTTGCTCAGCTTTCAAACTGTGATAACTGCTTACACACTGCAACTGGACTCTAAATATATATATATTTCTATCTTTTGGCTAATTCACTTTTCATCTGTTACATTAAAACATAAATATTATAATTACTGAATACCATGGGACTTTTCAGACAGCTATATAGTGTACAATTTTGAACTATAATTAGAATTTCTATGGCATCAAACATCATCTCTTTATGGTGAGAACACTTCAGATCCTTTCTTTCAGATGTCTGAAGTGTATGGTACAGCCTTTATTACAGCCAACCTATGTAATAACACACAGAGATGCTTGTTCTATCTACTTACAATTTAATACTAATTATCAACCCTTCCCCCAGTCTACTCTCTCCAGTCTTTAGTTGTCACTGCTCGGTTCTCAACGTCTATAGGACCAAGTTTCTTAGAAGCCACATATAAGTGACATCGTGTAGTATTAGTCTTTCTGTGTGGCTCATTTCATCTCACACAATCCCCAGGAACCACTCATATTCTCACAAATGACAGAATCTCATTTTTCATAGTTCAAAAGTATTCCAGTGAGCATATTTTCTTTGTAACATATTTTGGAGTGGCACTTGTATTTTGAACATGATTCCTGTGTCTGCACATGTGGTCCCTCGCTGGCAATACTGTTTTGGAAGATTGTGAATCTAAGGTTTGGGCAGGCTTTGACAGTTAGCTGACCCTGCTTCTGGTCTAAGTTGCCTGCTTCCAACCAGCTCCCACAATGCCCACCATCATGATGTGACCAGTCTCCAAAAGCTAGAGCGACAGTGGACTCAGCTATGCCTGCTACCAGGCTTTTGTAAGCATGATAGACTACACTACTGTGTAGCTGAAGGTTTTCCTGTGCCCACTGGTCCTGCAGCCACTCAGGCCAAAGTAAACACAGAGAGGCTTATTTCAATACGAATTGCATGGGCAATGGCTAAAGCTTCGCACTAGCTAGCTCTTACATCTTAAATTAACCCATTTCTATAAATCTGTACTTTGCCACGTGGCTCGCAGCTTACCAGTACTTTACATCTTGTTTTTCCTGGCAGCAGCTAGCAGCATCTCCTCTGCTCCCTTTCTCCTTCCTCTGTCTCTAGTTAGAATGTTCTGCCTAACCTTATTCTGCCTCTCATTGGTCAAACAACTTTATTTATCAACCAATCAGAGAAACACATATTCACAGCATACAGAACCATATCACCCATCACTGCCGCTTTAACTTGCTTCTGTTAGACCTTGTAACAGCAACAATTAACAGGCTGTATGTCTTTGGGAGATGAGTTTCTTTGTAACTTGAAAAAGGTTCTGTGGCTTCTCTGGGCAGCTGCTTTCCTTATGGGTGACCATGGTAGATGCCACTGACAGTCAGTCAGGAGCAACAGGCATGGCTGATAACAGACCTACTACGTGCACTGTGAGTGCTGAGCTTTAGTGATCCTTTTGCTCCATGGACGTGTTGCTGAGGTTGTTTGCCAACTTGACAGCAAATTAGTGTACTTTTCATGTTTACTTCATTATACAATGAGGGTTTATCATACAGCAGAGCTGAGATAATCCGGTTAGCAACAAGGCCAAGTGTTTACATTGGAAAGCCCGTAGTTTGGTTAAGTTCTGCTTTACAGCTTTCTCTACCTAGCTTTAAAAAAATTAGTGATTTCTTACTCATTTTAAATATAATAAAACAATAGGACAATGTAATTCCTATCCTGTTAGGACAGCATGACAAATAGAACAAGACATTTCAAAGACAGTTGCTGAATACAGCATGTTTTGTCAGGAAATAGTGTGGATATGACTTGAATGTCAGCTGCTCAGCACAAGAACACTTGACTAGACATCATTCTCCTAACTAGATAGGTGCTTTGTTTTCAATTAAAATGAAATGAAAATGAAAAATATGCATGATGCTAATCTTTTAAAAAATACTTTTTTCTTAATTCCTTGAGAATTTCATACAATATTTGGACCATATCCTCCCCCCACACACACTCTTCACTAACTCTTCCCAGATTGATCCTCATCCGCCTACCACCTCTCCCAACTTCATGTCCTATTTTTCATTAAAATTGAATAACCTGACTCAGACTGACAAGTCAGTCTGACTGTCCCAAGCCCAATGTCAGGTTTTTTCACCATCAAAGTGGTTCACCAGCTGACTGGAGGCTAGGTTCAACTGCGTGAAGGTTTTCCAGGCAGCTGAAGACTTAAAACACTTCTGTCTACAGAATGCTTAACATAGCCCTCTGCTGACTGGGATGTCTTCAAGAACAAATCCCTTCAGAGTCCAGAAAGTCTGCTCCTTTTTGTAGTTCTATCTTTCAGACGTCTGCAAACCACTTCTCATGAACCAATGACTATTCCAGAGATTAAATCTGAAGTTTATACAAAAGCTTCTCTGTAATGCATGTGCTATAATATATAGTCTTCTACTTGCCAGTCCTTAACATCTGTCTCTCTGATTTTCATGGATTTCTGTGTCACAAACTGGCTGTAACATACAATAAAATAGCATAAAAAATTGAATGACCTATCCACTGTAATTTGAGCTGTCCATTTACTCCTGGATGTGGGACCATTCACTGAATCACAGTCTATGCACCAGTGGCCATACTAGTAAAGAAAATTGACTCTCCCTTCCCACAGAAGCCCTCAACTATCCATAACTCCCCTGTTATGGGTGGGGACTCCTAGAGAACCACACAAGACGATGTCAGTCAACATTCTAGCATGGATGACAGAAGCTAATCTAAATTTGGTGTTCCTTAAATTAAAATTTGATATTTCTGATTTGACTAATATTGGCTAAAAGTAACCAACTCAATTTTAATATTTGGAGAAAGTAAAATTGCTTTGCTACTGCTGTAATAAATACCCTGATAAACCCAACTTTAGAGAGAGAGGATTTGCTGTGGCTCACAGTTCCACAGTGCAGTCCCTCATAGTGGGGAAGTCCCAGAAACAGGATGTTAATGAGGCATCAAGGAACATGGCATCCTCAGTCAAGAAGCAAAATATGGCTAGTGACTGCACTCAGCTAGCTTTCTGCTCTTTATGCAGTCTAGGAGCCAAGTCCTGGAAATGGTGCCCCAGACTTTTAGGGTGAATTTTCCTAGCTCAGTTAACCTAATCAAGATAACCCTTCACAAGTATGCACAGAACCTAACCCAGTCTAGATAATCCCTTATTGGTTTATCTGGAGGTTTGTCTCATAAATGATTCTAGATTCTATTGACAATATTAATGATCACAGTAACCAACTGAGTTTTAGTAAAGGATATTTATTTTAAGAAATAATGGAATTTTAGTTCTTAAGATTGTTAAAATTTCAAAATTCAATAAATTAAAATTATATTAAAGAATTCATCTTTATCATAAATTATCTAGATCTTTTGTCAATCTGCCTCTAAAACAATCCTAATACCATTATGAACATGGTTCACTGCTTGCATGCAAAGTGATAGCATTGTATGCTGTAATATAATGAAAATGCCTTCAAGATCTACATATCACTATTAAGCACTAAAGGATAAACACTAGGTATTGTGACACCAATGAACAAAATGGAGGAAAAGGACTAATGAAAGGAGAACTTGAAGAACTGCTCAAAGTCTCCCTGCTCCCTGCCCTGCTCAATCCCATATGTTAACCCCTGTCACAGCTCTTAGCTTTTACCTGTTCCTCTTGGTAAATATGAGGTCTACTCCTTGAAAGGGCTAATCGTCTCTGTGTCTCATGTCAGTCAGCATCACTCCAGGGGTGACATTTTGTTCTCAAAAATCCACGGTAAAAGTGTTTTATCACTGTGTGAACAGCATTGAGTGCACATATACGAGGCAGCATGGCTAAACCACCACTGTATGATAGTGTATGGATGATAAGGTGATATATGCACATGACAGCACCAAAATGTCATCATATGGTATTTGAATGCAGGAGTTCTCTACCCAAAAGAATAACTCATGGAGAGTCTTTTGGGGTCTATTGTGGCTCTAAGCTTCTGAGCTCTCACATGATAGCTCATTAGCTGAAAACCACAGGAAAATTGAGATGTTATTACCTAGCAGGTCAATGATTTGTGTTAATGAATTCCTATAATGCACTGTACTTACTGCATTTTAAATCTTCCTACATTCTCATCACAAAATCCATCATACATGATAGATATTTCACTTATAATTGATGAGCTTATCAAGTTCATGCCATTAAGGTTTTAATTCAAACTGCTGTGTCCTTGAATTTAACATTTAAAAAAATACAGCACAAAACTTTTAATTCTTCATTGGTTGCCAAATGATATAAAAATAAGAAAATCTAGATTAGCACATGTGGAATGTGTTTTCCAAGTCTAGCCTTCTTTGTACACGCGTTCGGAAGACAGAGATAGTGATGCTAACAAAGAATGAGGCAAGGCTCAATCTGAGCTCCTTGCCATTCATAGTAGGTAGCATGAGGAATGGTTTCCAAACACCTTTTGTTTTCTGTAAAATTGAGGATAGTAGCCAGCTTTTTAAGACTCCCCCATGTAAATCTATTTCATGAATTAAAATGCAGAGGCACACAAATCATGATGGGGGAAAGTGGCCAATACCCTGGATTAATGGAGCTGTTTAAATTGAAGGCAGTGTTTGGAAGAGGTTGGCAGATTTAATAAGTGCTCAGAATCCTTTCAAGATTGAAAAATGATTTTGAGAGTTCAAGAAATTTTCTTGAGGGAAAAATGCACCCAATAAACAAAAACAATCCAAACCAACAGGAAAACATTGACCATGACCCTAACCCCTATGAGAACCCTCAACTACTTAAGTTTGCTCTCAGTAGGATGTACCAATCTTTTTGTACTGTGGCCCACTTCTTGCAAGGAAATTTTTTATGCAACCATATATATATATATGTATATGTGTATATATATATATATATATATATATATATACATAATACCCATGGGTATATACAATAGGTATATAAATCAAGTATTTGCTGATAATAAATCATAAATAAATTTAAAACAATTGTTTGGTGTATACATGATGTTACCATTTATTAACAATGAGCGAATTTGCACATTTAGGAGATTGACATGCTAGTTCATTTTTACATAGAGAATTAATCCTAGACCGAATATTTGAAATTCCAGTAGAGAAAGCATCTTCAATACTTGTGACATGATACATTTTGACTTTGTGATTATCAATGTTGAGAATGACACCTGACCTTAAATATGAAATACAAAATGGCAGACTGTGTTTAGACATTTCAGAAATTACTGGAAGTTTGTTCCAAACCCTAAGTGGAAACTTACTGTGTGATTTTTTTTTTCATGAAACTCAAGTCAGTAACTCCAGAAAATAAAATAAAATAAAATAAAATAAAATAAAATAAAATAAAATAAAATAAAGCAGTCTAACACATTACAATCTAAATACATATTCTTCTTTGTAAAATATCTGTGTGAATCTCTCTGTGTGTTTTGGTTCCCCAAAATGGCTAGTGTTTTGTAAACCATGCTTTAAACATCCAAGAATCTGATGGTCATTTCCTTATCTCTGGTTACCTAATTTCAGATTATTACAAACTCTGGACATTTAGAGATGACTTGACCCAATACCCATCTTCCATGATAAAAAGCTACCCTGTGACATTTACAAATGTATAGAAGTAATTAGTCTCAGAAGTTTAAGAAGAACTAAGTTACAAAACCTGTCACTGCTGTGTAATGGGAAATCATACTCAGCTTAACAGCACATAGAAAATCCTTCTAAAATCGGAAAGCATTTTAAAAATCCTCTACATTTTTCTAGTCTTCACTCTATCAATGCAATTTTCTCATGGTAGATCTCTTCTGAAAAATTTTCCCTTCTTGTAGGAAATATTTAGTTCACTTAGTTTTCTTTACTTATTGTTCAGATAACAGAGATCCAATTTTTAGGTGTGAGGAAACACAGAACATGTAATTTGGGCTAATAAATAATCTTAACCATCACTGTAAATCATTTTTACATCTGTAAATTAGAAATTGTAATTTTACAGGTAATTTTTAACTCTTTCAAAGGTTTTATGTATTTATTTTTTTATTCATTATTATGCTTTTATATACATTTCAAATAACTCAACGTCCTAAAAGATCTATAGGGGAATATGACAAACATTTTATTGCATATAACAAAAGCATGATTTGGGAATATTTTGTCTTTGCAACCTTCTCTCTTTTCCCTTTTGCCCATTATTTATATTTTAGTGTCTTGAAATAGTTTTTCTTAAATACAATATAAATTTTTATTGATCATTGGGAACATAAGGAACTAAGGTAGGGAATGCACTTATTTAGGGGTGGGTGTGACTGTCAGTGAACGTCACACCATGTGTCTGCTTTCATCTTGTGGACTCAAGGATGTTTTTTTTTCAGACAATGTGCATCTTTATTGTATAGTCATGACACATTCTAAAATTAAAGTAGGCTTAAGATGTAAAATGGATTGCTTGTGCAAAAGAAATACCAATAAGTTGCTAATACAATGAAATTAATACTAAACTTTTAATGTATGACCATGAGGACACAAAATGAAAAGGAATTACAAACCTGCAGTGAAGAATGATTCTCAAGTACTTTGCTATATTAGAAATGTAAGTAAATCTATCAGAACCAGCAGAAATATATTTCAATGTTTTTAAAGTAGAGTTTCATGAACCAAACATTCAGCTTAAATATGAGTTTCTGGAATGATGTAAACAACATGAAAATCCATTGATCAAGGGTAGTCAGGAGTTACTGCTGATGTAGAAAGAGAAGTGGTAAACCTAGAAAAACAGTGACCAATCACCTAGGACATGATGAGCATGTTAATCCTTAATGGCCAGATAGAGGTCTTCCTTATGGAAAGACTTTGTAGAAAACAATGAATGTGGTGGTAACATTAGAATACTAAGAAGGAAGTCTGTGTGGGGTGGTTGGTCCTGTGTTAAGAGGGGATGTGTTAGAGGCAAGCTATGAGAGCATTCAGTTGCCTGATATAGAATAGAAAATTCAATTTACTTCAAGTTTAGGTCAAGGATGGTTTTTAACAGCTGCAGAAGGTAAACACTAGACTTTTGGATCTCTACATATTGCAGATAGAAAGAATAAAAATCTTGTTTGCAATTTGTGTTGGAAGATTCTATATGCACAAACCTTTTGAAAATAACAAGGAACTTTGTGTTCATAAGCAAACTGCCATTTCTGTCGTCTTCCAACATTCCATCTGGTAAAGACAGGTGTTTTGTTTTTTTCCCCTAATGTAAACAATTCTGACAATATAAACAAGAAATTCCAATCAACTGAACAGTAGAAGCACACAGATTATCTAATGTGTGTGATTTTTCAGTTTTATCCTTCAGCTTCTATGAGATAGTTTAAAAATGAAAATTAAGTAAATGTATACATGTAAAGTAATTTCTTAGAACAGCCACTGACTCACTAAGAATTCCGTTAATGACTTTTACAAAGAAAATGAAGATCTAGACCATTGTGGAATACAAGATTTGGGCACAACATAGTTGCATATAGCCAACATGTCCAAGTGTATACATAATTCTGGAATATTCTTAGTTTCTTTGATTTTTGTTTATACAAAGCAAGAAATAATCTTAGAAAGAATGAAATGTGCATTTTGAAATACCACGCTGTATGTTGTGTGTCTTAGGGTTTCTAATAATGTGATGAAATGGCATGGCCCAAAGCAACTTGGGGCAGAAAGCATTTATTAGGCTTATATTTCTACATCATTGTTTATCATTGAGGAGAGTCAGGGTAGGAAGTTTTTAAGTCTTAACACTCATTTCAGAACAAAGATTTCTTATAGTCCTCACAACTGTCTCTGTGCTGGATATGGCATCATGTTCCTACCTTCACCAGCTCTGCATATGCCTGCCTGCTTGATGCTGGTTCTGCTTCTAACACCATTAGAATGCATCTTTTCAAGGACTGGACTGAAAATTCAGATTTTGGGTGCTTCAGGTTCTGGGTGGACCTGGGCAGCAGTGCTGCATGTCTGCTTTCCCACTGCTTCTGAGCCTGGCCAACAAAGATGTGAAACTGTAGCAAGTCTGCTTAAAGTCAACAAACCCTGACAAGCAAGTTACACCCCAGAGCTCTCATTGAATCAGGCTGTCTGGAACTTCTCTTCTGCAGAGAACTCTTCATCACCAGAATCCTTAATCATTCATCAGTCTGTTCCTGTTTGCTCCATATTTTTACTGCTTGGTCTCAGAAACACTAAGTTGTCAATCACTTATATGTAATTCTTAAGTTTGAGGTCTATTAATTAGGTAACCAATCCAATAGGTGGCATTCCTTGATCTGGGTAGGTAGTATGACTTTTGATGTTTCGGTACCAAAGCCTGTTCTTGATACAGCAAGAACTATATGAAGTAACATAATATTTACATTAAATGTTAGGAATCATAATGCTGTTTTATTGCTTAAATTAATGTATTGCTTAAAAAATAATATTCCATATTTAATGCATATATTGGGCAAGTGTATAGGCTTTGATTTTACACACGAGAAGCTTAAGCCCTTTTATCCATTACTGTTTACTTCCAGAATTTAAACACAGACCTCTTCAAAGCCCCAAAGCACTCAGAAGTTACTTTGTTCAGTTACTCAGATAGAGTGGATCTTTCTTGCCTGTTTTCCACAATTTTTTTTCCATTTTTGTTGTTGTTGGTGGTGGTGGTGATGGTGGTGGTGGTGGTGGTGGTGGTAGTGGTGGTTTTTATTTGAATGTACAATATTGAGAGGGAAAATATCTTCAAGTTTGAACTCATACATGTTCAGAATTTCCAATAATTAAAATACTTCAATTCTTTAAAAACAGAATTCAGCACAAATTAAGAAAAGGTGTCTGAACGCAGCACCTTAGACCGCTTGGCCATCCTGACAGTAGATCCATATCTGTCACCGTGCACAAAAGTTAAGTCCAAGTGGATCAAAGACCTCAACATAAATCCAGTTACTCTGAACCTGATAGAAGAGAAAGTAGGAAGTAGTCTTGAATGCATTGCCATAGGAGATCACTTCCTAAATATAACACCAGTAGCACAGACATTGAGAGAAACAATCAATGGGACCTCTTGAAACTGAGAAGCTTTTGTAGAGCAAAGGACACAGTCAACAATACAAAGCGACAGCCTACAGAATAAGAAAAGATCTTCACCACCTTCACATCTGACAGAGGGCTGATATGTACAATATTTAAAGAACTCAAGAAATTAGACATCAAAATGCCCAACAGTCCAATTAAGAAATGGGCTATAGAACTAAACAGAGAATTCTCAGCAGAGGAAACACAAATGGCTGAAAGACATTTAAGGAATTGCTCAACATCCCTAATCATCAGGGAAATTCAAATAAAAACGGCTCTGAGTTACCACCTTCCACCCATCAGAATGGCTAAGATCAAAAACACTGAAGACAGCTTATGCTGGAGAGGATGTAGAGCAAGGGGAACTCTCCTCTATTGTTGGTGGGAATGCAAGCTTATACAGCCACTTTGGAAATCAATATGGCGCTTTCTTAGAAAATTGGGAATCAATCTTCCCCAAGACCCAGCTATACCACTCTTGGGCATATACCCAAGGAATGCTCAATCATACCACAAGAGCACATGCTCAACTATGTTCATAGCAGCATTGGTTGTAATAGCCAGAACCTGGAAACAACCTAGATGCCCTTCAACTGAAGAATGGATAAATAAAATGTGGTACATATACACAATGGAGTACTACTCAGCAGAGAAAAACAATGACATCATGAGGTTTGCAGGCAAATGGATAGATATAGAAAAAATCATATTGAGTGAGGTAACCCAGACTCAGAAAGACAAACATGGTATGTACTCACTCATAGGAGGAGACTAGATTAAAACAAAGGACGACTAGATTGCTACCCACAACTCCAAGGAGGCTACCTAGAAAAAAGGACCCCAAGAAAGACACAGGGATCACCCAATGACAGAGAAATTGATGAGATCTACATGAACAACCTGGATGTGAGTGGGGGTAATGAAAGGCAAGGGTCAGGGGAAAGAGAGCTTAGGGGAACGTGAGATCCCAGCTGGATCAAGAACAGAGAGGGAGAACAAAAAAAAGTGACCATGATAAATGAAGACCCCATGGGAATAGGAAGAAGCAAAGTGCTAGAGAGGTCCCCAGAAATCCACAAAGATACCTCCACAATAGACTACTGGCAATGGTCGAGAGAAAGCCTGAACTGACCTACTCTGGTGATAGGATGACCAAATACCCTAATTGTCGTGCTAGAAATCTCATCCAATGACTGATGGAAGGGGATGCAGAGATCCACGGCCAGGCCCTAGGTGGAGCTCCAAGAGTCCAATTGGCGAGAAAGAGGAGAGCTTGTATGAGCGAGAATTGTTGAGACCAAGGTTGGAAAAAGCACAGGGACAAATAGCCAAATTAGTGGAAACACATGAACTATGAACCAATAGCTGAGAAGCTACCAACTGGATCAGGCCCTCTGGATAAGTGAGACAGTTGATTAGCTTGAACTGTTTTGGAGGCCCCCAGGCAGTGGGACCTGTCCTTAGTGCATGAGCTGGCTGTTTGGAACCTGGGGCCTATGCATGGACACTTTGCTCAGCCTGGGAGGAGGGGACTGGACCTGCCTGAACTGAATCTACCAGGTTGAGCTGAATCCCCAGGGGAGTCCTTGCCCAGGAGGAGATGGGAATGGGCTGGGGGGAGGGCGGGGGGATGGGGATGGGAGGAAGGAGGACAGGGGAATCTGTGGCTGATATGTAAAATTAAATCAAATTATAAAATAAAATAAAAAAAGAAAGAAAAGGTGACATTTCTAAATGGTTAGGTCCATGTGCTTTTCCTTCAGAGTTCATTTGCCATGCATAAGGTTTTTATTCAAACACTAATACTTAGTGTAGCATGAATCTTAAAAGGTCTTATTAATAAAAACAAATGTGGAGCCAGGTATTGGGGTGGATGCTGGAAGATCAGAGAAGTAGAACAAGCCTCAGCTACCTCATCTCTACAGTTCCTCAGCTGATTCTGTTATCTCAGACTGGAAGCCTCTGTATCCTCATCCAAATGGATCTCAGCTGAACTGCTGCTAAAAGCCTAAAAGCTTAAAAAGGCTCTAGTTCCTGGTCCTCAAGCTTTATATACCTTTCTGCTTCCTGCCATCACTTCCTGGAATTAAAGGAGTGTGTCACCATGCCTGGCTGTTTCCAGTGTGGCTTTGAACTCACAGAGATCCAGATGGATCTTTGCCTCTGCAATGCTAGAATTGACTTATGTTTATGGCTATTTGACCTCTGATCTCCAGGCAACTTTATTTATTAACATAAAAATAAAATATCACATTTCAGCACAAATAAAAAATCACCACACTTAGGTTTGCTTTAGACTTACGCACATTACTGTCCCAAGCAGTTTTAACAGCATCCCAGGATGGCAACATGAATATATTTTCAGATAAACACTAGAACAAAAGCATACTCGATTTTAAATTGTTTCAGATTCTGAAAATACAATTAATTTTTAAGTGAGAACTTTATAGAAATATTTGCTTTCCAAAGGTATATGTTTCATTTAAAATGCCTAATTTTTCTACAAACATGCCAATTATATGGAGTTGTTATTCACATATTTGTGTTAGTATACAACTATTTTGAATAGTTGTATTCAAAAGCAGATTAACAGGGGACACATATAAGTCACAATAACTATCATTCAACATCAGGACTAAGAAGTTCATACCTGAAAAATTAACTTGTAATTCTTTGTTTTTCCTAGATGCTAAATTTAATAATCCCCTTAATGAGATGAGGTGCTGAAACATTACAGGAGTAGTTCCATCAGGCAGTTACAGATCTTCACTGTTAAGCCTTTACTCATTCCTGAGTTCTAGCTTAAAGCATAACTTTTCCTTTCCAATGTCTGTCTTGTTCTTGGTTACCAGTCAAAACTCCTGATCATGCTTGCCCTGATACTCAGTGTATTCTCACTGTTTTCTGTGAAGACTATACTCCCTCTCTGTAGCTGATAAATCTCCTTTTGCTGCCCCAGCTCAAAAGTCAGGACTCTCTTCTCAATCTCCCTTCTCCCATTCATTGCTGAGATTTACAGCTTGCCTGCCTTGTGGTTTTCTTCTCTCAAACTCCAATAAAAATGCCCTGGATATTCTTTCTGAGTCTGTGTTTGAATTATTTTATCAAGGATACCAAGGACTCCCAAAAGGGTATTCTGATTCTCTGGTAACAATTGTTTCATTCAATTCCTTATTTGAGATACAAAGAACCTGCACTGAACATCACAAGACACTCCCAAGACTCCAGTAATGACTCCCAACTCATGTGTCCATGCCTAATGAGGACTATAGACATTCTTAACACATACAGGACTTCAGATAGCTTCTTCAGTTGAGGAAATAGGCTGCTTGCTATTGCTCTTTAACATCTAGGCTTCTATATTATATAATGCAGGAAATACTCGGATTACTGATAAAAGGATGGTTTACTAAAGGATTATATTGGGAGGAACAATTCACTAATACAGAATAAAGCAGATTCAGTTGCAGAGTCCTGGAAGCCTGAGAACAGGTCCCAAGCTGCTTCACACCACCTGATGCTGCGGTCCCCACCATCCAAGGAACATGTGAGAGAGAAAGGACCCGAGTACATGCACCCCAGGTCTTAAGCTAGTCAAGAGGCCACGCCCTACGGGCTGGTACCCTAAGGCCATAGGTGGAACAAATACAGTAACCTATGTATTTTTTGCCATTTGAAGGAATGCTTATTGAGGCAGAATAGGGAGACAGGGAGAATTACATCGATGTAAGGAGGAGGGGCCCTTCATCTTGAGATCTGGCTTGGCATTTCTACTGACAGTCAGAAAACTTTAGACAAGACATAATTACCTTCAGAAACAATGTGTTTTTGTAAACACCTCTCAAGCAGAGATAAACAATAAACAGTAAGTAAACTGTGCTTCCTTGGAGCCAAATTGATAGCCTACAATTCCTAACACCCATCTCCCATTCCTAAATCTGGACAATACCCTTCAAAGTCCATCTTACAATTTTGTTTATCACAAGAAATCCACTTTACCTAAAGTATGTTCTGAGTGATGGAATTTAGATAGCCACCCTGACAAAAAGGACAACACATTTGACAAGTCACCCCTGTACTCTGAGATGTGCATCATTCTTTTCCAGGGTGGTTGTTTTTATTTTTAATAAACTCCAACTCTGCTTCATATTGGCTTATTCTGAAAGATTTTTTTTATATGAAAGCCAAGAATGCATGGTTTGCCTGAATGGGTATTCTCTACAAAGAACTCCCGGAGCTGTGGGCAGCATGTGAACCTGTGCCTCAACCAGTGCCACAGCTGACAGTTGTAAATATCAAGTTTTCTAGGTTTTGGAAGAAAACTCAGTATGACCAAGGCCACTTTAACAACTGATTGGGTGATTGGGTTTGGAAAGCCTGCATGTTTATATGAGGCTCTGAACTCAGATATTTCTAAGAAAGAAAAAAAAAAGAGCCAACAACAACAACAAAAAAAACACCTAGTTCTTATTCTCCAGAAAAGTGTTTCCTTGAAATCTGAAGTAATTGCTTCTTGCTGCTAATCTACCCACTGAATTCAAAACCTGTGTTCCCAAGAACCTTAGAGACAGTTGGACATCAAGGAAAGGATTATGAAGTGCTTCTGTGAATAATGTCCTCATGAATCTTAGACAGTTGGAAAGAAATCATTTCACTTTCTCTTCCATCAATTATGAACACTTCGACTTGAGTAGAACTTACATTATGATCAGCCTTGGAGAAAGACAATGGCTAAGAGCATGACACTTGTACTGGATCTTGAAGTATTGTCTATGGACACAGCACTGGATTCAGTTATACGTAATGATTTCCATTAGTTGTGAAGTGGTTTGTCTGATATTTTCTGTTGCCAGTTGGAAGAGGTTTAATATCAGAAATGTTCTGCAACGTATAAGACTTGAAAGCAGAAGAAAAGAGACATCAAGCCTGAGGCAGGCCCACCTACACTTCAAAGTTTAGCGTTTAATAAGTCTTTTTTTGTATCATTCTAATTGTTTGTCTATGTTTGGGCACGTTTGAGGAAATGATAGGGGATTCTCCAATCTGACCCTTAACACTGAGTTTCAACTTGAAAGAACCCAGAATCACCTGATCATCTAGTAGACAAATTCCTGGGCATGACTGGGAGGGATTGTCTAAATTAGACTAGCCTCTGGGTATGTCTGTTCGGCATAATTTGGGGGTGGGGGGATAAGTGACTGCTAGGAGAATAAAAGGAGAAAGAAGACTGAATATCAGCACCCACTCTTCTCTGTGTCCTTACTGTGTGCAGAATGTGCTCAGTTGTCTCCAGTTCTTGCTGTCATGACTTCTCTAACATGGCTGACTGAGCCTCAAATTATAAGGCGAAAATAAACTTTTACTTCCCCAAGTTGCTTTAGTCATTTTTTTTAAAATCACATAAACAGGAAAAGCAAGTAATATAGAAAATTAGTATGGAGGAGAAAGGTTGCTTCTATGGTCAACCTGGTCATGTGGTTCTTAGCTATTGCAGCTTATTTTCAGTAGTAATGTGGAAAGGGTTATAGCTGTGGACAAAAAGTTCCCGACTGCTGCATTAGAGTTTAATAAGCCATTCTTCTGAGAGCTTGGAAGATAAGAATGCTAGGAGAAACAGGGACAGTAGCACCCTGGTTTACAAGGGTTCAGTGAGTAACAAAGACTCTGTCAGGAACGGGGCTGGAAGCCATATTCTACCAAAGAATCTAGTTGGATTTTGCCAATTTAGGAATAGAGTAAGGCTGAATGTAGGAGCAATGTACCAAGTTTTTGATGGCAGATATTTGAAGACAGTACAGCATTCAGAGTGTGGCATAGCTACTCCTTATCTTTCTTATTTAGATTTATAATGACAGACAGCATCACTCTAAAGCTTCAAAGAAGTGATAGGGAACATACTTGAAACTTTAGTGCTGCAGGCCGCAGGAATATATCATAAGAACTCAGCTGGTTATGGCAAAGTCACTACCTGGAGGAATCAGGGAATTCCTCCAGAGGAAGCCAAATCCCAAGGAGTTTTTGGTGTTACTTGGCTTGTTATATATCAGCTGTATTCTGTTATGAAAATCATGTGTGCCTTCATAGTTTTCCCAATGGACTTTTCCTTAAGAAGGGCTAACAGTGTGGACTGATCACTCTCTGGACATATACATTCCAGGTATTTGGAGAACAGCCTCAGGAAAGCCTTTCTCTGGAATCAGATATCTCCCTTGGCCACTTTCAAGGACTAGCAGTAATAACAGTCCACATGCACATCTCCTGATTTAAGGTAAATTCCACAAGGAGACACCACCTAGGTCAGGTGGACCTTAAGTAATTGCTTTACACAATTTAGCTCGGACCCTCCCTTCTTACAGCCTTCCTAACATTATAGACCTCTAACTCCTTACCTAACCACTTCTAGGAATATTTAGATAACCTGCGCTGACAGCTATGCTCAGCCAGAACCCCAGTTCAAGCCTCCCTGTAATTATCATCATTGGCAGCATCCAGCCAGGTCCATCCCCAGATGGAGGAAAGTACCTTATCAGAGATACCTCCGTACTTTCTAAGAACAGACTTAAGCATCCAGGCTACCCATTTGAGAAGGCCTGGCAGATGTGCCAATTAAGCTTTACTTCCTGCTTCCCCAAACCTTACCTCTAGTTCCAGATCTCCCTTTAACTATCACCAAAGGCATCTAGCTGTACACAGGTTGCCTAGCGAGTGAGCACACTTTCCCCCGCCCTGCAGAAAAACAGCAGATAGCTTGAACAGATAGGAGCCACAGGAAAGAAGAAGACAGTTTTATTTTCTCTCATTGGCCTAGCAACTTATAGATTCTTAACATTTTCTACTAATCACGTTTAAGATTATAGTTGAGCACATAAGAGCCCTCTTCTTAGATATTACCCAAATTTAGCCTTTAGTTAATTCATTTCCCCATTGGTCACTTCCCTTTGGGGTTGCAAATGATAATTAATGGTTATTGCCTCTCAATGTGATTCTTATCACCCCTCCATTTAATCCTGGAAGCCTGGCTTTGCACTGCTAAGGGAATACTGCTTGTAAGTGTATATATACCAGGACTTCCAGGGCACATGGAGGATGGAGAAGAGAAAAGAGAATGGAAGAACTAGATGGGTAAGACCTTCAGAGGAACAAACTGAGATGGGAATGGAAGATGAGAAAGAGTCAGATGGGAAAGCCCTAGCTGGGTAAGAACAAGGTGAAAAGGACCTAGATGAGGCAGAATTAAGACGAGAGAATTAAGATAGAACTTAAGAGGGAACAGTAGATAAACAGAGAGAAATCAGGCAAGAAAGGAGCTAGGCACGAGAACAGAACTGAAGCTGTATGTATGTGGATGCTATGCCAGAGGAATTAAAGCAAGTGGACTATAGAGCTCGGTGTGCTGAGATTCTATTTCCTGAAAATAGTCCTCGCCGTTAGTAGTTCTCTCTCCTGAGCCCCTGGGATGTATAATATTAAGGCTGGTCCCTAACATATTATGCAAGACTTTAGTCTCTCTGATTTTGTTGCTCATTATTCTTTCCCAGATACAGAACATTACTTGACAATGACTGCTGTAGTTGGAAAGTTTCTCCAGTACTGCCAGGTCCCCACATTCCTAAGGTCTACTTATAAAATAATCACTCAGAAGCTTATATTAATTATAACTGTTTGGCCATTAGCTCAGGCTTATTACTGACTAGCTGTTACACTTAAATTAACCCATAATTCTTATTTATGTTTAGCCACATGGCTTGGTACCTTTTCTCAGTTCTGCCTTGTCATCTTGCTTCCTCTGTGTCTGGCTGGTGATTCCTGACTCTGCCCTTCCTCTTCCTGTCTCTCTCTTAGATTTCTTGCCTGGCTATATCCTGGCTTGCCATAGGCCAGAGCAACTTCTTTATTAACCAATCATAGCAACAGATATTTACAGCATACAAAAAGACATCCCACAGCAGATTACATCTCAAAACAAACAAACAAACAAAAAGTGGGATGAAATAGACCCATCCCTTCTTGCAAGGAGGATCACTGTATTTCTAATTTTGACAATGTTATATTATTTTAAATTTTGAAACATGATGTAAAGTTGTTGATTCAAAGCAATAATGGAATCACCCAAACTCAGAACATTCTCTTAAGTGAAAAGGAAACAAAACATGGCATGTTGAAGTCTCTGAGAAAACATCTTTCTGTGTGATTGCTGTTAACCTCTGAAGGCTTTGAAACAAGTTAAGGGGAAAGATCAAAAGAAGATAGCAATGATTGTTTCATTCTTGATTCAGTCAAGCAGACATGGCTCACATGTCAACTTTAGGTAAATATAAGACATACAATCTGTGCTAGTTGTCAGCTTGACACAAACTTACATAATCTGGAAGAGGGAATCTTAACTGAATAAATGTCTCCATCAGATTGGCCTGTAGGCAAGTCTATTGGGGTATTTTCTTGATTAATAACGGATGTAGGAGGGCTCAGGCCACTGGATGAGGCACCACACTTGAGCTGTTGGTCCCGGCTGCTATAAGAAAGCAGGTTGAGCAAGCTATGAGGAGCAAGCCAGTAAGCACACTGGTTTCCCTCAGTGATGGACTGTAACTGGGAAATATAAGTGAAATAATTCCTAATTGCTTTTGGTCATGATGATGTATCACAGCCACAAAATCCCTAAGACACAATCCCTTGTTAGTGCATTATTTCAGACAATTTTTTTAATTAATCTTGGTAAGTCCCTTATTCTGCATTTTAGGAATATATAACTTCTATCTTGACTCAAGTGAATGTATTTTTTAACCGTTTTAAAATGAAAGCAAAATCATTATAGTAAAAAGGAATTTTAAGTTAATAAAAAGGGATTGGTCCCAAAGCAATTTAAGTAGCTTATCTATTTTAAAGTAATTTTCATTGCAGAAGTTTTTAATTTCCCCTAAAAGTTTTGTTTTTCAGAGTGAGGGTATTAGCAACTAGTCAGAGATTACTGTGATGCCATAACAATCAGTATTAAGAATTTAACATGGAGATTAACTAGGAGGAATATTCAAAGCCTTTGGAGGTTAACAGCAGTCACAGAAAGATGTTTTCTTAGAGACTCCAACAGATGATGCAGCTATTCATTGATTTCATGCTCAAAATTAATATAAGATAGTACATTCTGTTATCAAACTATTTCCAAATCAAAATGTTTCCAAATTTTTATAATTAAATTTTTGTTTTCCTTTTTGTTGTAGTCTTAACCTTTTCATCCAGGCAGATGTCAGGTTCCCTAGGATTTTGTGCCTGAAGGTGCCTTTGGAGAAGGGGATAGAAAGAATTTACTGATGATAAGAAGGAAGCTGGAAAACTAAATAAGAATATAAGTAAGTACCACAAGTGAGAAACTCACCCCACACCTCTTTCAATCCACAGGTAACAGATATTTTATTCATGACTTCAGCATGCTTGTTTTCTAGATTGCACTAAAATGATTCATCAGATTATCTTATTCCGATGCACAGGATCATATTTCTGTGGCTCATCCTATGCTCTTAGGTTCTACAGTATATCTATAACTATGAACAGTGTTGTACTGATATCTGTCATATAAAGCTGTATGGATGGGAAATTTCAATCAGCTTTTAAAGTGATGAATCCTGTTTGAAAGGGCACAATAAAATAGCATCTTATAGATTACAGGTAAATTTAGGATGAATCTGTATAACAGGCTTCATGCGAGGAATAGTTCTAAATTACTGTGCAAACATGGACATGATGGATTGAATTTACTTGACCGTGAAAGAGTGAGTTCTTATCATTGCAATCTCTTAGAAAAGAGATTACCCTGCAAAGGCTGCAGCCTTCTAATATACTGTTTATTCAATACTGAAAATGTTTAATTTGTTTGTTTCCTTTGTGGAGACCAGTTCTGGAATAGGAGAGATTTTCTTCTTATGTTTCCCTAACATTAGGATGTGCATCCCACACAGCTCACCATGTTGGGTCGTTGCCTAAGACTCTGAAGAGTTCAGCTATTTATGTTCCCCTCATGTACTTATTTTAAGTTTGAGAGTAGTAGGAAGCAGGGAAAAGAGATGTTGCTACCCATGTCCCCTGTTCAGATCTGGACATAAATAGTATTACATACAGTTGGATTTTCCTGAAGAGTTTAAAAAATCAGATGAATAGGTGCTGGAGAGATGGCTTGGCAGTTAGGAGTGCATGCTGGTAAGGCAGAGGACCAGAGTTTGGTTCCCAGCACCAACATCCAGTAGTTCACAGCTGCTTCTAACTCAGGCTCCAGGGAATCTGATGCTCTTTCTTGGCTTCCCCAGGTAACTATACACATATGGCATATATTAACACCCACATACACACATATATATATAGAAAATACTTTTAAAAACTTAAAATATCAGATTCATGATTTTTACTAAAGGATCACAATAAAAATACACACACACACACACACACACACACACACACACACACACACACACACACACACACACACTTGCAATTAACACTTGCTGGCAAAAGAAAAGTCAGTTGTCTCCAGTGGAGTGTCACTGGGTATATCAACTGCTAGGCAACCTCATGCCCAGAGGTAATTGGCCAATGCAAAACAGACTCCATCAGTAATTTTGGTGATCTTTTTTGTTACATTTTGTTTTACTTTGGCAGTTTTTGTCTTGATTTTTTTGTTTTGTTTTGTTTTGAGAAAGAGAGAGCAAGAGAGAAAGAAGATGGAGTTAGGTGGGAAGGGAGGTGTGGACAATCTGGTAGGAGTTAGGGAACAAATATATAAAATATTTTGTATGAAAAACAATTTTAAACATATAAATAAGAGGCAGAAAATAAAGAGCCCTCTGTCCTTTATAACAGTTGAATATTAAATTGGTTAAGCACCCTATTGGAATATTTGATTGCTATCCCCAGAGATTTTTCATTTTTATTTCATTATTATTGTCATTACTATTATGATGATTATTATATAAATATTATAGCAATTAGCTTAGTATTTTTATGAGATTCCTGACTGAGAAAATGAGTGGGTCTCTGACTGCTATACATGCTCTTGGGACTCTTTTCCTCCTGTTGGATTGCCATGTTCAACTTTAATATGATAGAGTTTTGCTTATTATATTTTATTTTTGTTATGTTTGGTCATTATCTCTTAGAAGCCTGTTCTTTTCTAATGAGACACAAAAAGAGAGTGGATCTGGAGGAGAGTGGAGATGGGGAATAACTGTGAGGAGTAGAGAGAGGGGAAACTATAATCAGGGAGTTTATGAGAAAAGAATCTCTTTTCAATAAAAGAGAAAAGGAAACAATATCTGAATAGTAAGATAATGAAGTAAACTCACACATACTTACTACACTTAGGAAGGGAATAAAAGCCCATTCTAAGAACAAACCCATGTTTTTGGAGGAACAGAGGCCACAAGACTCTTGTCTTGTTTTCTTGGAGTTTTCTCACAAGCTCTCAGAATTCTCCTTACAGCTTCATTCATGAACTGTGTTCCTACAGGTACTTGTTGCTAAAATATTATTTGATGTAGATTATAATTATATATGTAATATCCCACTTTTCCAATCCACATTTCCATGTCCTAGGTGCAATATAAACAGAATTCTGATTATTAAATTTCTAATTTTCTAGCTTTTCATAATCTCCATCCTATTTTACATTTTTACAATGTCTCTTTATTTTTTTTACATTGTACAATAGTTTTATGTAGAAAACTAACTTCCAGATTCCTATTAGTACCTTTAGGCAAAAACTAAGCTGAATAAGTTTCATGTTTATAAAAAGGTCATTCCTGTACTTTTACATATTACTTATAAACAGCAGTCCAATTAAATTATGCTGATGGGATAGTCCTAACTAGCTAATTATGATG
>CABHPH010121895.1:6237-52383 GCA_902168325.1 Peromyscus nudipes
ATATACATATACATATACATATACATATACATATACATATACATATATATATATACATATGATTTCATGTATCTATATAATATCTAGGATCCAAAAATAAGAGAAAATGTGATTTTTGTTTTTCTGAGACTGACTTAACTTGCATCTGACTTCAAATGCTAGGCATAGTGGAGAATGACCTTGAACTCCTCATTCTCCTGCTTCCATTTCCCAGGTGCTGGGATTACTGGCATGAGCCACTAAGCCTGCCTTTCTTCTATGCTTTCCCAATTAAATATATTGGATGGGAGCTCTGGATGATGGTTCAGCAGTTAAGAGCATTTGCTGCTAATGAAAACCAAGGTTCAATTTCTAGTACCCATGTCAGGCAACTCACCACCACCTGTAACTCCAGTTCCAAGAGAGTCCAGTGCCCTCTTCTGGCCTCCCTGGGTACTGTATGAACAGGTTGCACATACATATATTCAGGCACACATACATACACATATGGGTTTCCATTAAGAATCCCCACTGAATGTTTCATTCCTCCTCCTGCCTGGTGAAGGCAGACAAGATCTGTGGGAGGCATTAAGAGAGGATCTGAGACATAAAGACTGAGAGGAAAATGAGGAGCTGCCATGCTCTGAGGGCCAAGTTGCTACCAATGTGAAATTGTCCCATGCATCTGTGGAAAGAAATGTTTATTGTATTCTACTAGATCCCTAGTACTGTTCAAGGGGAGAGAATTCATCAACAAGGTATCTAATCTTTGCATTTTAGAAATTAGTATTACCCATTAGCATAATGTATATGGAGGAAGTAAGGTGAGATAGGAAAAGATAGACAAACTATATATAGTGAAGGTTCAATAAGGGTAATAAAAGTTTTCTCATAATGGCTGGTGAGAACCCATTCAACCAAGGGTGGATTCAAGTCAAGACCCAGATGTAGCAGGAATCTTAAAAGTTCTTATTAATAAAAACAAACCTGGAGCCAGGTATTGGGGTGAACGCTGAATGATCAGAGAAACAGAACAAGCCACAGTTGCCTCATCTCACCAGTTCCTCAGCTGATCCTGTTTCCTCAGACTGGAAGTCTCTGAGTTCTTATCCAAATGAATCTCAGCTGAACTGCTTCTCAAAAGCCTGAATGCTTAACCAGCCAAAAGCTTCTAGTTCCTGGTCTTCACGCCTTATATACCTTTCTGCTATCTGCCATCACTCCCTGGGTTTAAAGGCTCGCTTTCTGGGATTAAAGACGTGAGTCACCATGCTTGGCTGTATCCTTGAACACATGGATTTCTGCCTCTGGAATGCTAGGATTAAAGGTGTGAGTACCATCATTTTCTAGCCCTCTGTATCTAGTGGCTGTTCCGTTCTCTGACCCCAGATAAGTTTATTAGGGTGCACAATATTTTGGGGAACACAATACCACCACATTTCCCCTTTTTTTGTCTAAATTAAAAAAGCTTATAACTAATACAAGAAAAACTATCCAACAAGTATATACAATATATACAGTCAAGAGTTACATTAATGATGTCTAGTCCATTAACATTTGACAGATTCAGATAAAAACTCCATTAATGTATAACAATGTCCAGTCCAGTAACATTTGATAAACTCAGACAAAAATTTTCATTACTTATTCTATTTAAAACAAGTAGTTCCTTTTTAAAAGTATTTTTTCTTTTCATAATAGATTCAGTAATCTACCTTTTGTCATTTTTATAACTTCCCCTTTTTCTTTTTAGAGTAGATTCGATGATCTACCCTTTTATCCTATTATTCTTTATCTTTTTTCTCAGAATAGATTCAATGATCTACCTCATATCTATATTCTCTGTTTTCTTTTTCCTTTTTTTTTAAAACAAAACCTCTGAATCTAATCTCCATGTTCAGCTTTTTTTCCTGACCATTAACAATTAACAACTTGTAACCAACCATTGTAAACAATGACAATATCCAAAACTCATCAAATGACCAAAAACCTCCCATCCCACCTCTTGGGAATGTGGGCGTTGTTTTCTTAAAATTACTTCCTGCTTTCTGGGGGTGAAGACATCTTTAGGGGATCCTGAAAAGAAAATTTTTGGGTTAATTGTCAAGTCCCGTATCATTTGTCCAGTCGCTGCATAATGAGAAAGTGCAGGGCTTGTTTCAAGTCCTTGTTCAAGTAGCCTGTCAGGCTGGATCATCTCAGCTAGACATCTCAAAATTGTCCTGAGTAGGTTGTAGTCCAGAGTCAATCTTTCCGTGGTGTTAATCAGCTTAATGGCTTTACCATAGCCCATGTGGAATCATTATTGTGGGATCCTGTCATCTTTTTGAAGATTTCAAAGTCACTGTTAGGCATGGTCATGGTTCCCTGCAGACATTTTTTTTGCCTCCTCTGTGGTTTGGAGTAATCACAGTCTGATAAATGTCTGTCTCCTGGACCCATGAACATTCTTCCCTAGAAGAGAAAATCTTCACAGCAATTTCTCCCCACAATTTGTCTTGCCAAACTTTTCCAAACTGATGTTTGCCGATGCTTTCTTGTAACACGATAGTCCTGGCAATTCTTCTCTGAACAAGCAGGGCTAAACCCTTTGTCCCAGGTAGCAGCATCACCGCAGTCACCAACATGATGAGAAGAAACCAGCGACTTGGAGCAGCAGCCGCTGCCTCCATGGTCCCCACCGCAAACATTTGTGGCTAGGCCCCTGCTGAAGCTTCTCCTTAGGAAGCCTCCTAGGCTGGCTTCAAACTCAGGATCCTCCTGCCTCTGCCTCCTTCAGCAAATCCAACTAGTGTGCCACCACAACTGGCAATGTGTAGCTCGGGCCTGAGCTGGGGCCCACAAGGCTACAGGCAGGCAGCTTTTTCATGAATTCGTACCACAAACGTTGGGCACCAGATGTAGATGAACAGTCTTATTAAATAAAAAACACAAAGTCAAATTCAGAGTTAAAAGCCCAAGAGGTCAGAGCAGTAGTTTAGAGCTAGAAAACCCTTTCTTACCCTTCACTGTCGCTGCTGTCTTTCCCCTCAGCAAGAGCCCTACTTCCTGTGTGTCTGTCCTTTTATTGACTTTCTGTTCTGCCTTCTCATTGGTTGCAAACCCAACCACATGACCTCCTCATCACTGCCTGTCTGTACAGACCTCCAGGTCTTCTATGGTTGGTATTGAGATTAAAGGCGTGTGTCTCCACACTGGCTGTATCCTTGAACACACAGAGATCCGCCTGGCTCTGCCTCCCAAGTGCTGGGATTAAAGGCATGCGCCACCACCGCCCAGCTTCTGCTATGGCTTGCTATTAGCTCTGACCCCCAGGCAACTTTATTTATTAACATACAAATAAAATCACATTTCAGTACAAATGAAATATCACCATACCCAGAAGACAGGAACTAGCCTTGAAAAGCCCCAGGGCTCATCCTTAGTATCCCTGACACTTGCAACTAGGTTATCTTTGCTGTAGTCCTCTGAGTTGCTGAATGATTGACGGCATCTGGGCTCTGCCTACAGGATGCCAATAGCATGCCCTCCCAAAGAGAGACAACTCAAAATTAAAATCACTGAGTAGGAGTCACCTCATTGAAAATCACCAGGCCTAGACAAAGGCATTACCCAAAGAAAGAACAGCAATTGCAAGGGAGGAAGGCCCAAGCAGGCCTGCTGAGGCTCTGCAGTTCCAGCCGCTTCCCTCTCCCTCTGAGTGAATTTGTCTAGCAGGACAAATTGTTAGAGTGGCAACAAAAGAGGAAGTGGGCTGGCCAAGAAAGCGCAATACTTCCTCATTCCAAAAAGGTCAGCTGCTGGCTGACCCTTTTCATAGTCTGAACAGGACCAGACAGTCCAAGAATTCATTTGGGCACACAGTCAGGTTTTAGAAAATTAGCAAATAAATGAACTCAAACCCCATGTTTTTGTTATGTTGTATTCAAATGCTTCTATCAACTTCTAGTAAGAGGTTAGTGAAATTAAATAGGCCACAATGAAGTAAGCAACTGAGCAAGTATAGCTTGAAATCCCTAAGAACATTTTGATTATATTTGAAGAAAATCCTTCTCCTTTTGTTCTAGAGAGTACCTACAATGGCATATAGATAAAAAGATAAAAAGGGTGGGGCAAGGTTCAGGTAATGCAGGGCACAATCTTTTTCTGTGATAAAAAACAGATGACATAAACTATATAAATGTAATAATTTTTCTGAGGGTTGGGTATCAAACCAAGGGCCTCTGAAGCATTTTATGGTTTGGTTTAGTATTGCTAAGAATATTCCTGGGCCTGAGAGATGGCTCAGTGGTTAAGAACACTTGTTGCTCTTGTAGAGACTGATGGTTCAGCTGTCTGCTGTAACTCCAGTTCTAGGGTATCTGACATCCTCTTCTGCCCTCTGTGGGCACTGCATACTGCTGGTATACAGACATACATACAGGCAAAATATCCATGCATGCAAAATAAAAATAGATAACTCTTTTTAAAAAATAGTATTCACAATGTCATGAAACAGATCTCCAAAACTTTTCATTTCGTAAAATTGAAACTCTACTCACTGAACAATTATTCCGTGTCCCATACTTCAGTACCTAAGAACTACCGTCTACTTTCAATTTTTGTGAATTTGACAGCTTTAGATAGATAACCACATAAGTACAGTAATGGCAGAATTACTCCTTTTCTGACTTGGCATAATGTCCTCACGGAGCACTCATTTTGTAGTATGGGACAGGAATTCCTCCTGTCAGAAGATTAGTATTCTATTGTGTATATGTGTCAATGTGTTCATCCACTTATTTAAAATTTTTTACTACATTTTTATGTATTTACTCATTTTGTGTGCATGTAGTGTATGGGTGTGGGTATGCCATAGGACACAGGTAAGCCAAAGGACAACTTGTGGGAGGTAGCTCTCTCCTTCTAGGGACTGAGCTTATGTCGTTAAATTTGGTGGCAGGTGCCTTTACCTGATGAGCTATTTTGCTGGCCCTATCTGTTCATTTTATGATGGTCATCTGGCTTCTTTTCATCACTTGACTACTGTGCCATGAACACAAACCTGTAAATAGGAAACATTTTCTGATACAGAATTCATATACCACACAATTTTCCCACTTAAAGGATACAATTCATTTATCAATATATTTAGAGACATACAATCATCACGCGCCCCCTAAAAAACACCTTAAGAAACCATTCTCTAGCAGGGTAGTTGTGGCACACACCTTTAATCCCAGCACTCTTGGCAGGTGAATCTCTGAGTTTGAGGCCAGTCTGGTCTACAGAGCTAGTTCCATGACAGCCAGGGCTACAGAGAATCCATGTCTCAAAAAACCTAAAAACCCAAACCAAAAAAAAGCCTTTCCCCATTTCTGCTACCTCATGATCAGTTCATGAGTCAACTTGACCACAGTTTCCAGGTATTCAATCAAACACTAATCTAGTCAGCCATGGTGATGCCCAGCTTTCAGAAAGCTAAGGAATGAAGATCATGTATTTGAGGCTAGCCTGGGCTATACAGTGCAATTCTGTACAAAAAAACAAAAAACAAAAACAAACAACAAAAACAAAAAACAAAACAAAACAAAACCAACAACCACCACAAGAAACACAAAAACAAAACTTTGATCTCTGTACTGCTATGACTGGTATCTTAGAGATGTGATTAGAATCTATAGTTAATTGAGTTCATCTAAGACAGCCTGATTCAATAACGTGAAAGGTTTTCTACAGAAATTCTGCCAGTAGACTGAAATTTCAGCCTGAGAATTCTCATCTGTCCTTTCTAACTACATGTCCTACGGATTCAGGCTTGCCTAGTCTGCCAAAAAAGTCTAGACTTTGCAACAACCCTCTCAATATATTACTTCTACCTATTCTTTTCTTTTCTGTTCCTCTCTTATGTTCATTGATTGATTCATTTTTTTTGTGGGGAGGAGGTGTGCCTGCCACAGTTCATTTGTGGAGGTTGGATGACAACTTTGAGGAGTTGGTTTTCTTCTTCTACTCTGTGGATTCTTAAGGACCAACCAGCCTCATGTTGTCTGTCACATTTAGTAGCAAGCATCTTTACCCACTGAGCCTTCTCACTGGATCTCATTGCTCTCTTTTTCTTTTTTTTTAAAAAAAGCAGCAGGGTTGTAGCAGAGAATGACCTTGAACTTTTTATCACTTATTTCTGGAGCACTGGCATTACACTTGTGCATTAGCACTCACAGCTTATAAAATGCCCCTTGTTCTGTTTACTAGTTGAACTCCTTGATATGCTCTGTCCTCTTCACAACCCTTTCCAACCTAGAGTCTTAAGTAACTGCTAGTCTCCTTTCTGTCCCCATGGATTTGTCTGTTCTGGACATTTCAAATGCATGGGTTCATAAGTCTTTCTTTTTTTGTGGCTGGCTTCTTTTATTTTGGCATTAAAAACTATGTTTTTCCATCCATCCCTGGTCCCAACAACTCTTCCTCACATAAACCCTCCTCCTTCTCGCCAATTGGACTCCCGGAGTTCCACCCGGGGCCTGACCGTGGATATCTGCATCCAGTTCCCTCAGTCACTGGATGGGGTTTCTAGCACGACAATTAGGGAGTTTGGCCATCCTATCACCAGAGTAGGTCAGTTCAGGCTATTACTCGACTATTGCCAGCAGTCTATTGTGGGGGCATCTTTGTGGATTTCTGTGGGCCTCTCCAGCACTTTCTTTCTTCCTATTCTCATGTGGTCTTCATTTACCATGAACATTCCTTGTGTTCCCTCTCTGTTCTTGATCCAGTTGGTATCTCCTGCTCCCCCAAGTTCTCTTTCCCTTGCCCCTCGCCCCTCATTACCCCCACTCACATCCAGACTGTTCATGTAGATCTCATCCATTTCTCCGTCATTGGGCGATCCCCATGCATTTCTTGGGGTCCTGTTTTCTAGGTAGCCTCCCTGGTATTGTGAGTAGCCATCCAGTCATCCTTGTTCCACAACTAGTATTCTCCTATGAGTGGGTACATACCATGTTTGTCTTTCTGAGTCTGGGTTACCTCACTCAGGAGGATTTTTTCTAGATCCATCCATTTGCCTGCAAACCTCATGATGTCATTGTTTTTCTCTGCTGAGTAGTATTCCATTATGGAATACAGGGACGAGTGGCCAAACGAATGGAAACACATGAACTGTGAACCAATGGCTGAGGGGCCCCCAACTGGATCAGGCCCTCTGAATGGGTGAGACAGTTGATTGGCTTGATCTGTTTGGGAGGTATCCAGGCAGTTGGACCAGGTCCTGTGCTCAGTGCATGAATTGGCTGTTTGAAACCTGGGGCTTAGCAGAGACGCTTGGCTCAGCCTGGGAGGAGGGGACTAGACCTGCCTGGGCTGAGTCCACCAGGTTGATCTCAATCCTTGGGGGAGTCTTTGCCCTGGAAGAGATGGGAATGGGGGGTGGGCTGGGAGGAGGGGGGCGGGGTGGGAGGGAGAGAACGGGGGAATCTATGGCTGATATGTAAAGTTGAATTATATTGTAAAATAAAACAAAAAAAAATTAAAAAAATGAGCAATAAAGGTGGACTGTCGAAGGAATAGAAAAAAAACTATGTTTTTAACTTTTTAAAGATGTGTTTATTTATTTTACATTATTTGTCTTTTATGTGCATAGGTATTTTGTCTGTGTGTATATCTGCATACTGCATGCATACAGTGTCTTCAGAGGTTAGAAGAGGAGTTCAGATCCCTGGGGACTAGAGTTACAAATGGTTGTGAGCAGACAATGTAGGTGCTAGGACAAATCTGAGTCCTTTGAGTCTCCTGAGCTCTCTCTCCAGCCCAGTGGGATTAAGTGTAGATTGCAGGCCAGGCTGGCCTTGAACTCAGAGGTCTGCCTGCCTTTGCCTCCTGAATATTGGGAATAAAGTCATGTGATATCATACTCGACTCTCATTTGGCATGTAGCATATGGACTAGAACTTTGTTCCTCTTATGACTGGATAATATTCTACTATATGGAAATGTTTGATTTACCTATTTTCATCAGTTAACAAATGTTTGGTTGTTTCCACTATTTGGCTACTGTTGCTATGAACAGTACTGTTCTACTTGTTGCTATGACATTTGTATATAAGTTTTGGTGTAAAATCTTTTTTTTTTAGTTTTTGTTTTATTATTATTATTATTATTATTATTATTATTATTATTATTATAAATGTGTATGATGATGTGTGTGTATGTGAACACAGGTATACCTGTGGAAGTCAGAGAAATTTATGAGTAAGTTCTCTCCTTCTATCTTTACACGGGTTCCAGGAATCAAACTCAGGTCCTCAGGCTCAAGGGCAAGTGCTTTTAGTCACTGACCAATTTACCAGCTCTGCTTTTGTTTTTCTTGGTATTTACCTAAGACAAGAATTTCTGGGTCATAGAACTTAATGCTTATCATTTAATTTTTTGATTTACTATTATTAAGTCTGTATGATGCATGTGTGTGTGAGCAGTGTGTGTGTGTGTGTGTGTGTGTGTGTGTGTGTGTGTGTGTGTTTGCGTGCACACTCATACCATGGCACATGTGTGGAGTCTGTTTTTTTTTCTTTTTTTCCATCTCCCAATCCACTCCTCCTCCATTTCTGTTTAGGAAAGGGCAGGTCTCCCATGAATATCAACAAAACATGCTTATCAAGTTGTAGTAAGACTAAGCACCTCCCTATGTATTAAGGATGGACAAGGTGACCCAGTATGAGGAACAGGGTCCTGAAAGCTTGCAAAGGAGTCAGAGGGATGGGAGGGAGATCTGTGGTTGATATGTAGAATAAGTGGAAAAATTTACATTTTACTTGGGTACCAGAATTCAACTCATGTCATCAGACTTTCATATCAATCATTCTTATACACCAAGCCTTCTAGCTGGCCCTATGCATTAACATTTTGAGGGTCTAGCAGACTAGTTCTCCACATGCTCTTGAGCAATTACCATTTTTATTCTAGCTATCCTCAGGGTGTGAAGTGACATGTCACTGTGGTTCATGTACGTCTCCCTGATGAATAGTGGTGGTGTCTTTTCACGTGTTCACTAGTTATTTGTGTCTCTTTTTCTGAAAAAAAAAAAAACCCTGTTCAAATTGCTCAGTTTTAATTTTTTTTAGTTGTTTAATGATCACCACTCAAATTCCTGCTTTACTTCTTTCCTGAGATTTACCCCTACATCGCCTTCTGAGAATCTTTTTAATTTCAACTCTTCTGCCCAGGTGTATGACTCCACTTAGACTTCTAAAAGTTCATAGCATCATGAAAAAAAGGAAAAACTGGAGAGAGAGTCCAGTTGTTAAGATCAGAGGCTGCTCTTGCAGATGACCATTGTTCAATTCCCAGCACCCTCATAGAAGCTCACAACCAGCTTTAACTCCAATTCCTGGCTATCTGATGCCCTTTTCTGACCGCTTCATGTACCAAGCACACATGGAGTGCACAGACATACATGCAGGCAAAACACCTATACACATAAAATTAAGTGAAAACGAAAAAATTACGGCTGGGGATATGGCTCTACTGGAAAGCATTTGTCTACCATGCATGAGATTCTGGATTCAACCAGTACCACAAAAAGGAAGAAAAAAGAAACAATATTCTATTGTGCTTAAAACAAAATGTGCAATGTGTACTCTTTTTGAATTCTGATCTCGGCTGGGAACAATATTTGAAGTGAATCAGTGCTTACTCTGTAGGACAAATAGATGCTTTCATGAACACGTCACTCTTGAATGGAGTGCAGCTTATGACCTATTTACTTATAAAGCAGTCCTAACAGCTTGCCTTCATGGTGTAGGGGGAAGGAGGAAAGATTCTACTGTGAGAATCAGGGCAAAAAAAAAAAAACCCACAAAAAACTAATTTGGTCTAAACAAGGGTGCTTAGAATTTTCTGTGTCTTTCAAAGACTACTTTCTCTTTGTTAAAAGAGGATGAATAAAACTGTCTTTTGATGTCTTGTGACCTGGAAATATTTAATGTAAACATAATAGCTCTTTTATTTTTAGGAAAGGAAAGATGTATAAGTTATACAAGCCTCATTGTACCAGGTTGTTTGTTAAATATAATTCACAGAACTAATGGTATAGCTGCATTTATGATTTAGTTTCATTATAGCAAAAGGCACACAATGGGACAAGCAAAGTAAAAATGAGACACAGGCTTCCCTATCCCCTTTTATTTTCTTCTTCTATCCTGGCAGAGGTGGGGAGGCACAGCAACGAAAAGATGGGCACATGTCCTGTGCACCTGCTGGTGCCCTCTAGAGAAACTTAGCACCCAAGATTTTATTTTTATTTTATATTTTAAATTTATTTATTTATTCATTTATTTATATGTGAGCACGCACATTCACATGCATATATGAGTGCATGTATGTGTGCATATGTGCCATTGTATACATGTGGAGCTCAGAAAACATCTTGCCAGAATTGGTTCCCTCCTTCCACCACACAGAACCCTGGGTTCAAACCCAGGGCATTAGGCTTAGCAGCAAGCACCTTAGCAAGCACCTTTACATGAGGAACTATCTACAAGACCTAGAATCCAAGACTTTGCTGGGACTGGTAGTCACATGGTATTGTATAGCAATTTTCTTCAGATAAAATATTACATCCTGCAGGGAAGTTTGTTACCGAAGCTCAGGAAGTAAACAAAAGCTTCAGGTTATCTCTAAAATTGATCAGATATACTAGGCTCTTCCTTCTTCAAGATATAATCTGTAAAAATGGCTGAAGACAATATCAGATCAGCCAAGCTGCCTGCAGATTGTACAGTGAACTTCAGGTTTCCAGCTTTTATGAACTGTCACCCATGCTGGGGCGGGCTTTAGGTGATGTAGCTGTCTTTGAGTCATTTATGTTCCTGTAAGTAACCCTTCACCCATACTCTTGTGAGTAATCTCAATAAAATTCATCAGTTCAGCAAGCTGGATTTTGGTAGTATTCTTACTTTGGTCTGATGTTACTTCCCTATTTGGGGTGAGCAGACATTTGCTCACTTCTCCCGAGGAATAGGATCACACAGCACACAGGCATTCTGTGTAGCAATTGCCAAAAGTACAGATGCCCAGAAGAAAGCCAGATGTCTGCAATAACTCATATCGTATGTATCGTCTATATGACCTGATACAATAGGCTTTGCTGCTTCAGCCTTATGAGCATAGGGAAGCTTCCTCTGAAAGCAGACCTTTTCATTATTATTCATTTGTTGTGTGATAGGGTCTCATGTATCTCAGGCTGGCCTCAAATTATGGAACCAATAATGAACTTGGACTCTTGATCCTCTGGCCTCCATCCCCTGAGTGGCAAGATTACAGAGCTACACCTGGCCTTCATATTCTGTCCAGTCCTCCCTTCCTTTTCCTTCTCCTCTCTACAATTGAGCCATAAAACCTTTAAAATGTACTTGTACTATTATTGAATATACTACCACTTGTGACTTTCTGAAGAATTAACTTTTCAGACATGATAACCTTTTCTATTTGAACTCCTGTTTTCTTTACTAGATGGGTTCAAGGGTGTTCTCCTCTGCTAGTTCCCATGTGATCTTCTCTGAGGATCACCTCAGGGGTCACAGTATTCTCATAGTGCTGAGCAGATGTCAGGGTGTGTAGATTTCAAATGTCTGTCAAGGGAAATGTTTGGCAGTGTACAGTAGTGTTATGATTCAATTTCAAGCACAGCCTTTAGGCTCTCAAGTTTAGAGGTTTCCTGTAGATATGGGATCTGGTTGATGGCCACCATGGTTGGAGTATATCTCTGTGTTTCTAACTTCCATGTGTTATAACAAAGGGAGGTTGGCTTAAATGTTCTTTAAGGACCTTCTAGCCTGTGTGACCTCTCCACCTCTGATTTGTTAGAAAGGGAGGAGAAAAGCTATTTACAATTCAAATTTGAATATTAAGTACATGAAACAGCGTAATCACATGGAAGTACTGCCATAATGTAAAAATGCAATGTTTATAATAGAAAGAGGCTTCACAGGGAGGGAGATAGCTCATTAGGGAAAGGCACTTGGTGTTCAAGCCTGGTGACCTGAGTGTGATCCCCAGATGCCATGGTGGAAACAGACAACCAACTCTTGCAAGTTGTCCTCTGACTTCCACACACACTCTGTGGCACATGCCTCCCCTACTCCCATACAATGATAAATAAATTTAAAAACTTTAAAAAAGGAAAATGGTTTCATAGTGTTTTTGTACGAAATGATACTTAAGGAAATAAAAATAAAACCAGAGTATAATTTAGTTAGTAAATATTTATTTATTTTGTATACAGTAACTTTTGAGGTAAAGAAAAGTAATTATAGAATACATGCATTGTAGGCAGAGGGCACTGGCTTTGGAGGGTTGTTTTTTCTGAGTTCAGGCCACCTCAGGTTCTGTGTGTAGTTGCTGTTTTTCCCTTAGAGTATCTTCTATCTCTAACAGGTCCATAGCTAGAGATTTAGAACATTCTTGATATATCCTAACTTACTCATTAACATATATCAATACTATTGTATATAGAAAACAGTGTCTTATTACTGTAGCTGAGTTTTCTTGCGTCCTACCCAGTCCCACAGCTGCTCAGACCCAAGTAAACACACAGAGGCTCATATTAATTAAAACTGCTCAGCCATTAGCTTAGGCCTACCATTGACTAGCTCTTACACTTAAACTCAGCCCATTTCTGTTAATCTATATGTTGCCACATGTTCCATGGCTTTACCTGTGTGACATTACATGCTGCTCCCTGAACAGCAGACAGGCATTTCCTCACTCAGCCTTCCTTTTCCCAGAATTCTCCTTGTCTGCTTATCCCACACATACTTTCTGCCTGGCTACCGGCCAATCAGCATTTTATTTATCAACCAATCAGAGTAACACACATTCACAACATACAGAGTGATAGCCACAGCACTTCCCCTTTTCTTTACTTTTTTTTTTTGTCAAAAAGGAAGGTTTCAACTCCAACATAACAAAATAACATATAACAAAACAGTTATCAAGCAAGAATTACAGTTACAATATCCAGTCTATTTATATTTGGCAAATTTAAGGAAAATATTCTATCTATCCTATATTTGTGAGTCTAAAGTTTTATATCTAATTTATCTTTTATCATAACCAAGGAAAATTATAACTATCTAGTCTTCAACTACATCAAAGACCTGTTAGAAAATGCTGTATGTATATTTCTAATCATGTTCAGGATATTGTTCATTTAACAATGTAATGCAATTTACTAATCCTTGAATGCTGTTATTGCCAACTATTAGGACATAAAGAAATGAAAGTTAGTAGTTAGCCATTACAATAAACTTGTAGTCATATTAGGTATGTTTTCAAGGTCAAGCAGAGGTATATTAGATAGACAGGTCATCTTCAAACCCTTCGGAGATCTATAGAATATGGCATTTAAAATGTTTTAATAACTTAGAATTTTTTCTTTTTTTATGACTATGAGACATGTCGGCTCCTGGCAGCACCAATCTACTTCAGAGAGAATATGAGCATTGAAGAAACTGCATATGGAGTTAACTTTCACTGTGGCAAAAGTTAGCCACTGGGCAAGAAAGTGCCCTCGCATTGACTGCTGACAGTATGCTAACCAAAATGGACAAACAGGACACAAAACAAAGGACTACCAATCCTTGCCAAGACAAGTGTGGTTGCAGCTTTGGCAACAAGTGTCCTCTGAGGCCAGGACAATATGGTACCATTGCTGAAGTGACTTTGCAATCCAGAAAAGGTACAGTGCCCCTTTTGTTGAAGGCAGCTGAACAGGCAGTGGACCAACGGCTTCTGTTGTGCAGTGGAACAGTAGCTGAAACAGTTATTCTTGAAAGAGTAACTAAGCTAACAGAGTCTAACCTCTCAATGGTAGACTGGCATTTAATAAAGGAGATGAAACAACCCATAAGCCAAGAAAAATGGGATGCTGAGATGAAGCCTTCTACATGCTGACAAGAAAGGCAGCCAAATTCCAAAAACACCAGCAATTTCCAGAATTTAAAATCCTGAATCATGACAGGTCACTGGTGGAATTCAGGTTTATCTGGTACATGGAATACTTGAACCGAATGTGGGGTTGAGCTGTAGGCCTTGTGTACATCCTACTTCACAAAGGAGTCTGTCAGATACGCTAGGCCTATAGGCTGAAGATGATGCCCCAACGTTGTGGAGAAACCTTGGGTGACTGTCCAGGCAGCTGGTTGTTTCTGCCAACTCACATTTTTTTTGGAAGTCACTTGTTTGCACTTCCTGTTTTACTAGGTAATATTTCCTTCTTGGGTCTCTGAGGAAGTTGAAGATTAGATAGTTGTAGTTACAGTTTTCTTGTTAAGAAAATTCAGAAAAGAAACTCACTAAGAGGTGTGAAGTGTATAAGTTTGAAAGACATCATAAGATAGTTTTCTGTTGGTAATACAAGTTAGGATAGACAGTGAATTAGGTACATTTTGGACTCACCAAAAAAGAATAGATAATAGAATATTTTCTCTGAATTTGTCAAATGTAAATGGACTAGACTTTGTTTAGGTATTTATTGCTTGTATATATTGTATATAGTTATTGTACTTATTGTATATAGTTTTTCTTATATTAGTTATAACTTTTTTATTTCTATTAGACAAAAAAGGGGAAATGTGGTGATACTTTATTTGTGCTGAAATGTGGTGATATTTTATTTGTATGTTAATAAATAAAGTTTGCCTGGAAATCAGAGGAAATAGCAAGCCATTAACACAAAAATCAGGCAGTGATAGCACATGCCCTTAATTCCAATCACTTGGCAGGCAGGATCTCTGTGTGTTCAAGGTCATACTAGGGAAGAGCCAAGTGTGGTGATACACACATCTTTAATCCCAGTACCAACCATAGAGACCTGGAGGTCTGTACAGATAGGCAGTGACAAGGGAGTGAGGTAGCTGGGCTAAGAGCCAATGAGAGGGCAGAAAAGCAAGACAATAAAGGCGCAGGTTAGACATGAAGTAGCTGGCATTTTGGAAGCTGCAGAGCTGGAATGTGTAGACATGTGACAGTGCTCAGAATTTGCACATGTGTTAACATGTGCTTAGATTTCACAATATCTAGAACTTGCATGAATCTCAATATATACATATATGCCATGCTTCAAACCTGTATATATGTCAACATGTATATGTGCTGACATGGGACAACTCTCATAACTTGCATGTTTATTAATACACATATGTGTTGACATATAACTATGCTTAGATCTTGCATTCATGTTAACACATACATGTGTGCTGACATGTGATCACTCTTGAATCTTGTACATGTTTCAAAATATATATGTGCTGATATGTGACCATGTGCAAGTTCCAAGAGTAGTCACATGTCAGGGCATATGCATATTTAGACACATGTGCACATTTTAAGCATATTTACATGTGGGCACAAGTTCATATGCATGCAAATTATGAGTGCACTCATTGCAAGTTAGTAGTTAGTCACCTATTACAATTCAATTTGTAGTCAGGTTAGGTATGTTTTCAAGGTCAAACAGATATATTTAGATAAACAGGTCATCTTCAAACACATGATAGTGTGCTTGCATTATTATTGACATATATGGAATATTCAAGTGGAGTCACATATCAGTACATATATATGCATTCACACACATGCAATTTCAAGCATGTTTACATAGCTGCAGTTCTGAGCAAGTTTACACATACACATTTTTCCATGCATGAAAATTATTAGTATTGTGTCATGTAGGTGCATATGTGCCTTTTGACGTGCATGTAATCTTGCAGCATAGTCAGTGTTGACATGTGTGCAAGTTCCAAGTGCATTCATATGCATACTACTTCTGAGCACAGGACTATATAGATACCTATGAACATGTTGACACATATACAAGTTCTGAGTGCAGTCACATATTGTAGTTTATTAACATTTAATTTATGTGCAAGTTCTGAGCATGATCATATGTTAGTTCATAAGTGCATTTGGCACACATGAAAGTTCTGAGAGTGATCACAGGTCAGTATATACACATGGACTGACAAGAGTGCAAGCTCCAAGTGTGGTCACATGTTAGTGCATATGCATGTATTGACATGCAGACAATTTATGAGCATGGTCTCATGTCATGCATATGCATGTGTTGACACACATGAAATCTCTGCTCTTGGTCACATATTGGTGCATATGTACATGTTCATGTGGAGGTCAGAGGACAACTCTCAGGAGTTGTATCCCTCCTTTCACATGTGCATCCCAGGGAGGGCACTTGAGTTATCAGGCTTGACAGCAGGCAGGCACCTTTACCTAACTTTAATCCTCTAAATCTCCTGTCTGATACTTATTTGAGTACAAAAATATAATCCAGAGTCCTTTAATTCAGAGATTTTAGATCCCAGCACCCAAATCAGGTGGTTCACAGTTGCCTGTAACTCCACCTCTAATAGATCCAATGCCTTCTTCTGTCCTCCATGGGCACCTGCACATACATTCCCCAATGGCAGCTTTTATTTCTGTTAGGAAACACACACAAATAAAAAATAAAAATAAATCTTACAAAGCAAACATGCAGACTAGTGAGACGACTCGGCTACTAAAGGCACTTGCTGTCCAGTCTGACAGCTTGAGTTTGAGTTCCCAGCCCCCACATGGTGGAAGAGATCTGACTTCTGCAAGTTGTCCTCTGACCTCCACATTCACACCACGTCACGAGTGCGCCTCCCTTCCCAACAAACAAGTTAATAAATGTAATTTTGAATGCAAAAAAATTTAATTTAGTAAATAAAAATTATATAAAGAACTTTTTGCTTTGTTGTGTGATTAGCACTAGTCATACTGTTTAGTTAAATGTGCTTACCCAGGCGATTGCAGAAGGCATTTTCAGAGTGGGGAAACCAGCAAATATTTGTGAGACTAGATTCTTTGAAGGCTTAATTTTCACAAAAGGTAAATATTTGTGACAACAGTTTTGCTCCTCACTGGTGGAAACAATCTTGCTGAGGCTTTTGGCTTTAATCCTCTAAATCTCCTGTCTGATACTTTAACTCCTCTCTGTTCAAGTTCCATGTCAGTAATCAGCCAGCACATACAAATAAAGGTACTCCAGGTCAATCTCAGATGTGACAAAGTCCAGGCTTATTTATGCTTCTGATGATGGCCAATGACATTTCTGTGTGGAAATATTTGAAACAAGAAAAGTGTTTTTTTTTTTTTTGGTTTTTCGAGACAGGGTTTCTCTGTGTAGCTTTGCTCCTTTCCTGGAACTCACTTGGTAGCCCAGGCTGGCCTCGAACTCACAGAGATCCGCCTGGCTCTGCCTCCCAAGTGCTGGGATTAAAGGCGTGTGCCACCACCGCCTGGCCAAGAAAAGTGTTTTGTTTTACAGTGCCTGGGTATGAAACCTAGAGCCTTGTGTGTGCTAGACACATACACTGTCACTGAGCTATTGCCTGAGCCCTTGTGATTTTTTTGTTTGGTTTTAAGGTTTAGAATGTCGCACAGTATGTCTTGTGTCTATAGCATTTTGTTGGTCAAATGTGTGATCCATTTTCTGAATTTTTTTTGTAAATAAATACACACTTTAATTTGTAATTGTTCAGAAGGGGGGCTATGGCTTGTTGGGCTGTTTGTAAGAACCCCACTTTCCCTTTGAGACCCATTGTCTTAGTTATTTATGGACAAGACCTAGGAAAAGCTTGCACTTCTTTTGCTTCCTTCTTTCATTTTGTTACAGGAGTCTCTGTAGAATAAATACTCCGAAGAGAGGTGTCACTGGTAGACTAAAGCTAGGACAACTCGTGAAAGGTCTTTGTATGGGGTCCAGTTTGCATTCTCATTTTATTTATACTCTAAAACTACAAGGTAGGGTAAATAGAGATTTTACGGCAGCTTTAGCTATTTCTCCAGGTCATTTTGTGGCATCATGCTTGGCAAATGGGCAGTACAAACAGTACTTTAAGTAAATCACTAAATAAATTAATAAACCAGTCTCTAATAATTGGTCTTTTCTATCTTATTCTACTTCAATTTTCCCTTCATTCTCTTTTCATTCAGTGTTTTGTTTGTGTGTTTGTTTGTTTTAAGACAGGATCTCATGTATCCAAGGATGGCGTTAAATTCACTATGTAGCCAAAAATGGCCTTGAACTCCTCACTGGTTTAAACAATCTTGCTGAGGCTTTTGACTTTAATCCTCTAAACCTCCTGTCTGATACTTTAACTCCTCTCTGTTCATGTGGAATGTACCCAGAACTCACACATGTGTCAAAATGTGCATATTTGCCAACATGTAATAGCTATAATGTATCAATATGTGTTCATGTACCAACATATGACCATGCTCAGAACTTGTATGTGTGTCAACATGTGCAGGTACTTTCACATTTGATTATACTAGGAAATTGTACATGTGTGAACACTTGCATATGCACTGACATGTGACCACACTCATAACTTCACATGTGTGAAAATGCACATATATACCCACATGTGACCATGACTGCAACTGTACATGTGTAAACATGTTTTTTGAGATATGTGACTATGTTTAGAACTGCATGTAGGTGAATCCACACAAATATACTACCATGTTGTTGTTCATAACTTATATGTATGTGAACATGAACATATGTGACAACATGGACTGTGCTGGGAATTTAATTGTGTTTATGTGCATATGTACCAACATATGGTCATGATCATGTTTGGGAATTGCATCCATGTCAAAATACATATATGGGCATATATGTGAACATGCTCAGAACTTACACTCTTATCAATTCTTGTATGTGAGCCAACTCTGAGAACTTGAACACATGTTAAAATGCATATATGCACCAACATGTGACATTATTGGAACTTACATGCATGTCAAAATGTGAATATGCACCAATTTGTGACAATGCTCAGCACTTACACATCGTTTAACCCAAGAATATGTGCTTACATGTAACCATATCAGAAATTTACTTGTGTGAACATATGCATATATGCCAACACATGACCATGCTCAAAATTTGCAGATGTGTGACTATGTACCAACATGTGACCACAACTGAAAATTATACACATATGAATATACAGATATGTGCTGACATGTACTGCACTTGGAAACTGCATATGTACAAACACGTGCATATTTGCTGACCTGTGACTGTGCTAAAATTTGCACATGATGAAGCACACATATATGCACCAACATGTGATTGTACTCTGTTGGGCCCCATAAGGCCCGGGCGTGAGGCCCATTGTAACTTCCCCGGGCCTAGCTCGAGTTTGGTGACCTGTCCTAGGACATGACTTCCTCATGAGTGACTCAGCACTACCTGGCTTAGAATCGGCCTTTGCCTAGTAACTGAGGAGATGGCATCATCTCATTGGCCCGCTATCCTCACCCCATCTTCCCATCACCCCAACCTATATAAGTTCACTCCTGATACAATAAAGCGAGTTCCTGCTTCGACAAGACTCCTGGCCCAGTGTGTTTCTCTCCAGTGCACAGGAGGGGGAGGCGCTCGACATTAATCATCCCGCTCAGCCCCAGGGAGAGGCCGGCTCGCCTGGTCCTGCCTCCGCCCTGCCTGTCGGTCAGACGGACAGTACTCCAAATTGCATGCATGTAAACATACAGATTTGTGTGGACATGTGATTGTGCTCTGAACTGCATATGGGTGAATGTATGCATCATATGCACTGACACATAACATTCTCATAACTTTCATGAGTGTCAATACATGCATTTTTGCTGACCTGGAACCATGTTTGGAACTTGCACATATTTTGAAATGAACATATGAACCATCAAGTGACCACATTTGTAACTTGTACTCCTGTAAAGCCATGCATAAGTGCATGTTATCACTCTCACAATTTTCTTGAGTCAAAATGTACATAGTGCTGATATGTGACCCAGGCTTAGAATTGCACTTGTGTGAACATGCACATATGCTCTGACATTAAAGTGAGTAAAGGTAATTCCGTCTTGCCTGACCCCTACAACAGTCATGTCTGCTTGGCAACACATTTGAGATTTTCATGACCTTGAGCATGGTCCGGATGAATTGACCAAAATAATTAATATTTATACAAACTTAACATAAACTAAACCAAATGAAGAAGGTATAAGTTAAAAATAATTGTTATGTCTGACATAATCACTATGTTCTGCCAGAAATGAACTTTTCAAGGTGATTCTGACCCTCATCTAACTTTGATGTAAATTATGGTCTTTGTAGGTTTTGCCTTTAAAAATGCTTGGGCACCAAGAGACTTTGAGGCATGAGCCTGCTCTTGCTCTCCAGCCAATAAAAGACTCATATACTTTTAATTGGCTTAATCAGTGTATCTTTCTTGTATGAATTATTACATTTTTGGAGGCCCCAGAGAGACGCCCCAAGCCTTACTGAACTTGGCTTCCCTCTAGGCCTTCCTGATCAGGAAGAGGTGTCAGGAGAGCTGCCACTTGATAAACACTCAAGGGTTCTACTCTCTGTTGAGTCCAGAGAGGTCCAGAGTGACATCTGCTTCCAGATACCAAAATGGATTGAGTCATTCTGACACTTCTAGGAGGTAAGTCTGTATACTGAATTCAGTTCTGGTTGAGAAGGACAAGCCTCTAGAGAAAACTTCTTAGGACCTAAGAGGGATAGGCCTTTGAGGGACCTTCTTTGTGGAAGGTCAGACCCCTTGGGGAGACTCCTTATATTTGAGGAGGATATGGCCCTTTGGGGGACTTACTTAAGGTTTGGGAAAAAACTTATGGTGAGTAGTCTTCCCTCCTTATCCCATGTTAAATTGGGATGCCATTAGCAGAGGACCCGGTTTCCTTATTCTACCTCATAAGAGATCTGGTTTTGGTTTTAGTCTGGATGAATGGCTGGCCAGCCATGTGAGTGATTGAGTGTACACCCTACCAACCATGAGGGAAATGGACAGTGAATCAAAATAAAGAGGCCAGGGCTCTATCATTTTAGGCCTCCAAGAGTTCTTGATCACTGATTAAATAGGAGGCTACCCTGTTAAGTTCTTGGTGGGTACTGGGGTAGAGGTTTCTGTTTTTAAAATTTCAATAAATCCAGTTACAAATAAAAAGATGCCAGTTCCGGGAATTACAGACAGAGTTAAGGACCATTACCTCACATCTGAAAGGACTGTAAACCTAGGCCACCAATAGGTGACCCACACCTTCATGGTGCCAACATTTTCTGAGTTCCCCTGGATGTGTGCTTTTTATAGTTTTCTGTTTAATGGCCTCTAGGTGACAGGTGTCTTTAGAAAATAAAGAATACTTATCAAGCTTTCCAGGTTGTCTGCTCCCACCGGCACACACACACACACACAGACTGCTTATGGAAAAGACCTATCTAAAATCTCTCAATAAGAACTTCCATTGTGCCTGCTTGTTGCTAAATGTTAATATTCCTCTAAGAAAGGAGGAGAGAGGTGAGGTCATTGGACCTTCACCTGAGTTTCCAGTCACTCCTGGCTGGTTGTGCAATTACGTCCAAATTGCAAGAATCCTCAAAGGTTTTCTGGAGAAACTAGGCTATTCAGGCTAAAAGCTAAGAAGGAGGAGGGAGTCCACCTATGTAGCCATAGATAAGCTCTTATATATTCTGAGTAAAGGCCCCAGATATTGCCTAACACCTCCCCCATGCACATTAGAGAAAATTTCTTATAACAAATGACACATGATATTTAAATATTTTAATCAAGAGAGATTTATATACAGAAGTTAAAATGGCTAAATACCATTACAGATGTCTATCTCTCTGAATACCCCATTTATGGTTCTTTTTACAAAAAAAATTTCACTATTTAACGTCATCAGTATCATTGGAGATCTTGCTGAAATGTAAACTTTCTTACTCTCAGGATATGTAAAACTGTGTGTGTGTGTTAAAAAGCTGTAATATTGCAAACAGGAAAAGTAAGCTTAAAACTCATAACAAAAAAGTTAAATCTGTGTACATGTAGTTTTAATTTGCTATGTATTTTGAACTCAACTCCTCTTTAGGAAACAAAATAGAAAGAGTAAATAGGTATGAGAAAGACATGTAAAAGGATATAAGTATGAGGCTATGTTTTTGGTAAAGAGGGTTAGAAATATTTTGGACAAAGATAAATTTTGTATGATGAAATGGAATTTTGTCCTAAGAATGAAAAAGAACAGATAAAGACAAAACCATGACATCTTAAAGCCAAGTTGTAAAAAATCTGAGAAAGTTATACAGGGTTTAATGGAGGGTAGGACTTAAGAATGACATATATTTGATGATTAAGATTTATAAATTCCTAAGGTTATAAGGATTTAAACTGATTTAAAGATATATATCTAATCACTTATACCTTTGCTAACTTTGTTAAACTTTTTATTTGGAGAAACTGAGTCTCATAAAAAAAACACTGTGGTAATAATGAGATTTCAGTTTCTCTATTGACTGTATTTATGGTTTAAAATGTATTTTGCTACTAAAAGAATCCCAATATACACCCAGACCAGCCTTTCTGAGTCACTTTCTGGAGACAACAGGGGACCAGCTCTCCAACCTTGCTCCTGTTAGAAACTGAGAAGTTAGCAGGCTTTCCCACAGTAAAGATTAAGAATTCAGCAGTAGACATTTGGAGTTAGGAATCATGGTGGACACATGTTAATATTAGCCATAATGCTTGCTATAGTGCTAGCCCCAATGGCTCCCTAAGACTGGACTATGATACAAAATATTACTAGCTCTGCTGTATCTAAAAATAACAGGTTTGTTAGAAAATGATTTGATTTCTTCAATGAATTGATCCTATGTATCCAAGTACTTGGTACTTTTAAACAATAAATTAAGAAGGCAAACAATTCCTGCTTTCAAAGTTTGATTTGATTTGAATTCAACGCCAACCACCTTACTCACAGGCACCATGGGTCCTCTTGTCCTTCTCCTCTTAGGTCTAATGAGTAGACTCTGGTTAATTACCTGATTGTTACTTGGTACCTACCCCTTCATAAAAATCAAGGATTTGAAAATAATAAAAGAAATGGGGGAATAAAGTGACTAAGGTAATGTCAACAGTCATGTCTGCCTTGGCAACATATTTGAGATTTCCATGACCTTGACCATGGTCCAGATGTATTAACCAAATAATTAATGTTTATACAAACTTAACTTAAACTAAAATAAATGAAGAAGGTATAAGTAAAAAATAATTGTCATGTTATGCCTGAAATAATTACTATGTTCTGCCTGAAATGAACGTTTCAAGGTGACTCTGACCCTCATCTAACTTTGATGTAAATTACAGTCTTTGTAGTTTTTGCCCACTCTTGGTCACCAGCCAATAAAGGATTCATATACTTTTAATTGGCTTAATCAGCAGTGTTGTCTGTATCTTTCTTGAGTGGACTATTACATGTGATCATGTTCAAAATTTTCACATGTGTGAACAAACTCAAATGAGCCTGTATGTGAATGTGCTTGGAAATGAACATGTCTGAATACATGCATTTGAGTGGATATTTGACTGTGGTCAGAACTACATCTTGTCAATGTGCATATATGCAAGAACTTGTGAGTGTACATGTAACTCTCATGTATTTTTGAACAGACTATACATATTAGTGATTAACTCCACAGTTACCAATAATACATCAGTGTCATATTAAGAAAAGAAATAAATGCACTTCCCCTTGGAAAAATTCCAGATTTGAAGTCTCTACTTTATGTTCCCTGTATCTTATGTCTCATTTCTGCTTGTAGCATGAGTCTAAATCTGCCTGGATGTGAAGAATGCTGTCTTGTGAATCTATCCCTGTGTCTGTGTCTGTGTCTGTGTCTATGTCTATGTGTGTCTGTCATGTGACTGTGTTTGTCAATTTCTGATGAAGAGCTTCATCCTGTCTTTTTTGAACAGCACAGAAAGCATTGCATAGGCAAGTAATAGGATACTTTACAGAAATCTTTAGCAGAGTTTTATGAGGGCTCCAACTGACTCAGGCAACAGTACTGCAAATATCAATGTTTATTAACTAACGACCATAGATAGATGCCTTCAACTTTTATGACGTATTTTAGGAGGTTGTTTTCAACTTCTGTATTTGCTGCTTTTAGCAAATGATACACTTCTTCTGGGTCAGGGGCATGGGAGAATATGCAACAAGATTACAGCTATTTGTTATCTTTGGTTGTAAAGGTTGAGAAATCCAAGGCAAGTAAGTTTGGCTATTATATTGTTCTCATAAAAGCAGGTTAAACAAACAGGCTGAGTACACAGTAGGATAGCAGTCTTAAGTCTTAAGTTATCTCAAGGTGTATTATTAACTCTGAATGAGAGATCCAGAAAAACATTACTGTCTCTTAGAATGTAAGAGAGATTTTTCAGAACACTGCATCATCCTAGTTCCTCCTTTTTTGTTTTATTAAAGGAGAAGCATGTCCATGGAGGTGGTCACTGTGAAGAGCTGGTCAAGGCATGGTGTACTGTAGGGGCAGCCTGAATCAGCAGCATTTTGTGGTGGTTCTTTTGAAAAATAGGCAAAGTCACAATAAGACTTCAAGGAAGAGGCAGACAAATAGAATGTCTATTCCCATAAAAGACCACATCTTACTATTTAATCCTGAAAATTAATTAGAAGTGTTGAGCCAGTTGGTTATCAAATACCATTTAAAGATGTTTATTTTGAAGATAGGAATTTAAAGTTGTTGCAGATTGAATAGACAGGTAGGAGTGTTGCTGCTGTGGCAAGTGATAACTGTGGCAGCTATGATAGCTGCTATAATCATTCCAATGAATCTTTTTATACGTTTATGTTTCAGAACATAATTGAGTTGTTCAGTAGCAGATTCCCCATACCCTGGATGAGTCTTATTAACAGGAGTCCAGATATGGATTTATGTCTAAGAATTAAAATAAGGAGATAAAAATTACAGTACAATGAAAAGTTTGGTAAATAGAGCAAGGATTAGAATGACATGTAGTTTATTCATGGTTGAAATTCAGGAAAATGTTCCTCTTTTGTTACCAGCTTGCCGTCTTATGGTGCCAGTTCATATTTGGCTTTACCAATCCTGGTGGAATCCAGAGAAAGCCTGTAGTGGAAGAAAGCACAAATGATAGCCCTAGGCTCCAAGTTATTAAGGGAACAGGACTCAGACCTTGGTTTTGTCCTTGAGGGAGTTTATATAAAATCACCAGTTTGGATAAAACTTCTTGCTTCTTGTGATGTTTTTCTGAAGATATCAGGGTAAGATTGAGAGAAATGACTTTTTGAATCTTAAAGCATAAGTTGCTTTGGCATATTGGTCCAGAGAAGCTAAGCCCTTATCCACACACCTTTTTGTTTTAAGTATTTGATTTTTCAGTAATAAGCAAGTTCATTCAATTATGGCTTGTTCTTGGTGGTTATAGGGAATGCCATGAGAGACATGAATTTCCCAATGTTGACAAAAGGAGATAAACGTTTTGAATGTATAAACAGAACCATTGTCTGTGTTGACCTGTTTCAGGACTCCCATTACAGGAAAAGCAGTCAGAGCAGTCAAACAGCTCAAGTAGGCTCATGTGTTTCAGCAGCAGCATAGATAACCCATGAGAAGTTACCAACACAGACGTGAATGCATTTAAGATGACTAAAGGAACTTATATAGGTAACATCAAGTTGCCAAAGATCATTAGGAAGAAGACCATAGCTGGTGACTCTTCTTGAGATGGTGGGATGCAGGAACTGATGGTAAGGACAGGATCAGACCGTTTAGCTCCTTGATGAAGGAAGGAATAGGAAACAGCAGACTGTTGAAAAGAGGGCATGACTAGTGGTCAGAATGATTTCTTTCTGTGAGGTGCCAGGCAACTAAAGGCTTTGATTGGAGTACATGCTGATTATAAGAAGGAATCTGAGGTGTGAGCCAAAGTGGCTTGAAATAACTGTAGGATGCCTTGTACCATAGAGTAAGAATGAGTTGGTGAACTGGAGAACTGATCTGGGAACTTTTTGAAGGCAGAAGGGACAGTCAGAAATTCCACCCGCTGGGTAGTGCTTGCTCCAGGAGTAATAAGAGAATGTGACATTCCAGCATCAACACACCGTGTTAGTGACTTCTTGCCTGATCTATTGGCTCCATCAGAAAAATATAGTGCATTAGAAGTTGGACGTGTATTTATGGAAGAAAAATCTTGAATGGAAAGTAATGGAATGCTACATAGTCTTTCCTTTCTATATCTCAAGATAATTTGCCATTCTTCTGAAGTTTGTAAAATAAAATTGAAATTATCTAGAGATATAGAAGGATAAATAATATCAGGATCTTGGTCAATAAGTTGATAGCTCTGGTTCTGCCCTGTTGAATAGAGTTATTGTCTGTTGGTTTGGGGCAAAAGTGTCTTGTTCAAGTGTATTGGGCAGAAATAACCATTCTAAAATGACTAAAGAAGGAGTTGTGTTCAATGGCTGCTGAAAGCAAAAGAGGAATGATAAGATAAAAAAAAACAAAAAATAGAGGGGACAAATCAAAGTTCCTGTGAACTAGCCACTAGCTGTTACTGCTACAACGCAAGAGGGGTTGATGGACAAGGTGAGATCAAGTCAGTATCTACGGCAAGAGAAGAAAAGTGATGAGTAACAGGCACATGAGGAATTCTCGGAGTTTTGAAGTCATTTTCTATTGCTTAAAATCTGTTGAAGAAATTTTACCTCTATTTTTGGAACAAACAATTTTAATCACTGAAGTTCAATGGAAGAGCAAATGACAACGTATCCAAGATAATTATATGGAACAGTTAGCTCAATTTTGTCTGTGTGAAACTGTAAATGAAAGTTTTGCAATGAAGCTTGTAAATCCTCTAAAAGAAATAGAGATCAGTCTTAGTGTAAGAGGCTAATAGGATACCATCCATAAAGTGAAATACATAAGTAACAGGAAATTTTTGTCTAATAAGGTGTATTGCCCCATTTACTCACCTTTTACAGAAGGTGGGGCTATTGATCATTCTTTGGAGAAGAATTTCTCATTGATAATGAGATATAGGTGCTTCATTATTGAGAGTAGGTACTGAAAAGGCAAATCTTCTATATCATCAGGAAGTGAAGGGAGAGTTAAAAAAACAATAACAATAATATTGTAGTTTTGAGGGAGCAGGGCAGGAGAGGCACTACAGGCTGAAGAGTGCCAAAGGAATGAAGATGAATATAATAGCATGGGGGTCATGTAAAAACATCCATTCACCAGATGTTTTGGAAATATAAAAGATTGGTGCATTCCAGGTGTTAAAGGATGGTTCTACACAGTCTGTCTGAAGGTGTTCTTGGATTAGCTAATGCACATGTTTAAGTTTGTTCCCCTTAATCAGTGACTGATCTACCCCAAAGCGGGTATAGTCTATCCAAGAAATTTGGGTAGGTATATTTCCAGGGCCCCTAGGAAAGAGGATATTCAGGTATAGAGATATCACAACCCCACTGAGACAGGAGGTCTCTACCCCAAAGGGAGAAAGGCAAGGATAAAATATGGGATTGAAAAATAGCATTTTGTTTCGGAACACACAATGTTTCTGAACTTTGTAAGGGGCTACTTTTGCCACCAACCCCTTAAATGTCTAAAACTGGGGAATGCATGTGCCAATTAAAAGGCCAGGATTGTTTAGCTGTAATAGACACACCAGATCTGGTGTCTATAATGCCTTTTATGGGGAGCTAACCGATGGAAACTATAATATAAGGTTTATCAGGAGACATTAATTGAGTTTAATATGAGTCTGAGGAGTCAAGTTCTTGATTTTGGTAGCTATATTCAAGGATCTGTGGGATCAGATCAGGAATAATAAGCGATTACGCCAATTGAATTAGAGCTGGAATTTCTTGAAGTAGCTGGGAATAAACCATAATATGAATTGGCCCAGTAAAACCTGAATCAACTACATCTGGACAAACAAAAATTCCTTTTATACTTCAATTTGATTTGCTTAATACCAAGCCAGGGCAGTTTGTTGGAAGGGGTTCCCATAGATTTGTGGGGCGTCTCTTTACTTCCTAATTTTATGTCTTTGATTATAGATAAATCTAATCCTGAATTAATTTTAGCGGGAGTAATCAAATTTTTTTATTGTCTTTGGGTTAGGAGTGGAGCTGAGTGCAGCGCTGTGGAGTTGGCAGCATGCTTCGGTCTGAAGCTGCTTCCACTGCTCCTGGGCCTGAGCGTTGGAATTCCAAGCTGGGATTGTACCAGGGCCTGTTTGTGTCATCATGCTGCCCCCTGCCGTTCATTCCCCATTCCCCCAAATGGGATTGTCATTGTCATCAGTTGTAGATCACAATAACTGGCCCAGTGGATACCCTTTTTTACGTTTTGGGCATATTTTAGAGTGCAGGGGGTGTCAACAGATAATGTAATAATACTGAGGTTTATTAGCAAGTTTTTGTTTACATTGTTTTTGGTAGTGGCTTCTTTTTCCACACATAGCGAGCTGCAAGGCTGCTGCCAGAGTCTGAGCCTTATGTGCCTTTGTGTTAACATTTTGGCATGCTTTTATCATATAAGCAATAGTGTGAAAAAGTAGCAACTGCAGAATGAAGTTGGTTTTTTTTGTTTTGTTTTGCAGTTAGAATTTGCATTTTCATAAGCTAATGAAAGAGATGAAGTGAAATGAGCATCTTTGTTGTCTATCTGTCCTTCTATAGCTTATAGTAGACAATCAACAAGCTCCATAAAGGGCTCTGTAGAGTTTTGTCTGACAGAGGAAAAGGACACTGAAAAAGTGTAAAGATCAGGGTCTGTATTTATGAGGGGCTTCTGCTTTTGGTTATGAGCCACAGACTATATTGAGCAGTGGTGAGAATTGTTTTCATAAGGGATTGCCGGTCAAAAGTCACATTTCATACATATTTGTGATAGCATTTTATCCATCAGATGAAATGGCTTTGAACCTCATTCTCTGTAATCCTTTCTTTTAGGTCTTTCTATGTGGTGAATTGGAGGCCTTCATGGGCAGGATTTGGTCCTACTTATCTAATGACTGAAAACATAGTCACTAATGTTCTTCCTTGAGAAACATCTTTATGGCATTTTTGGAAAGTACTTTGTGGACATGGATCATTTATTGTATTACCATTTGTCAGAGAACAAGGCAGAGGAGGTGTACAGAATTTAATAGGAGGGGGCTTTTCTGTACCTTCCTTTTTCTTTTGGTAAGGCTGTATGACTAGCCTAACCTCGTTCCAAAGGACTAAGCATCACCTCCACTCCCAGGATGCGAGATTAAACAGTCCATGGTTAGGATGCCAGGGACAATATTTATTTTTTTTATTTTTAAGATTATATTTTAATGACAAAAGTTCTCCATTCCCTTTCTTCCCTGCAAACCCCCCTCATACCCTTGCCCACTCTCCTTCAAATTTATGGCCTCTTTTTAAAAACTAAGTATTATTACATATATATTATTAAATACATATATATTGTTACATATATATTTCTAAATACAACATGTTTTTCAGGGCTGACTATTTGGCACTGAAAAACCAATTGGTGTGCTCTTTCCTGGGGAAGGCCTCCTCTTCCATTCCCAGCTTTGCTCAGTTGTCTATAGTTCTTTGTGTAGGGTTGAGGCCTCTTGGGCTTTTCTCCATCCAGTTCGGAAAGTTCATTAGTGTCATCTTTCTTCAGCTCAGACAGGGACAATATTTTTTAGTTACAGTAAGTAGCTTACAAATTTGTCTTAGTTACACTTTGGCTCCAATTCCTTTAAGTAAAGTTTTTAACTGCTGTACCTGAGGGTAGTGGTTTGAATGTAAATGGTCCCTATAGGCTCATATATTTGAATGCTAGGTCACGAATTGGTGGAACACTTTTGGGAAGAATTAGAAAGTGTGGCCTTGTTGGAGAAAGTATATCAATGGGGGTTGGCTTTGACTTTTAAAAGCACATGTCAGGCTCAATCTCACTCTCTCTGCATCCAACTTGCAGATAAGTTATAAGCTTTCAGCTACTGCTCCAGTGCCATGCCTGTCTGCCTGCTGACATGCTCCCTGCCATGGTGGTAATGGACTCATCCTTTGAAACTGTGAGCAAGCCCCCAATTAAATGCTTCTTTGCTGAGTTAACTTGGTTCTTGTGTCATTTCATAGCAACAGAACAGTAACTAAGTCAGTGGGCATGAGCTGTGGGAGGCAGGGAATTACCCATAGTGTGAGCAGTTTGAAAGCTAAAATGAGAGGGAAGAGGTGTGAGATGACTGACAGAGAGACATGGTTTTTCCTTGTGACAGAAGTTGAAACAGAATCAAACTGGACTTGATAAAGAAAGAAAAACTAGGAAATAAAAGAGTTAGAGACTGAAGGGAAATTTTGGGGCATAGGATATTTTTTCCTGAGATCAATTTACCAGTTCAGCTGACTTGAGACATCCAAACTTCCATTTTCCTTGGACCTGTCCACCATTGCAAGCAGATAAGCTGAGAAGTTTTTGGAAATTCCCAGGTTCCTGTCACTTTTGGATACTAAGATTTTCAAAATGCACATCCTCAGTAAGTGATACATCATCAACAAGGGATCTTCCAGATATGCTTGGATGAGTTCAGACTGTACATTCCTTTCACTAAGTTCTCCAAAATACTTCACTAAAGCATTAAAAATTTCTCACATGGAGTACAAAAATATGTGGATTGTATGCATTAGTGATTAACTCCAAGTTATCCATAATGCATTGGGGTTGCATTAAGGGGAGAAATGACACTTTCCCTTGAAGTCATCAAAGCAAAAGAGAGTCCAGATGTGAGTTCTCTACTTCATGTTTCCCGTATCTTGTCTTCCGTCTGCCTGTTGCATGAGTCTGATTCTGTGTCTGTCTTGAAGAAGGCTGTCTTGCAAATCTGTCCCTGTCTCTACCCCTGTGTCTGTCTGTGAATCTGTTGCATGATTATGTGTGTCTGTCCCTGACAAAGGTCTTTGATCTGTCTTTATTGAACAGTACAGAAAGCATCACATGGGGGAAGGAAGATACTTCACAGAAATCTTGAACCGTTTTACAAGGTTTTAAGTCACTGGTTCTAATTGATCACAACTGACCCAGACAACAAACAGTACTACAAACATCATTGTTTATCAACCAATAACCACAAATGGTAGATTTTATAAGGTTGCTTTCAATTTCTGTATTTGCTATTTTCAGCAAATGATACACATACATTGTTCTGTGTCAGCGGCATTGAAGAGTATGTATGTTAAGATTATAGCTATGCGCCGGGCGGTGGTGGTGCACGCCTTTAATCCCAGCACTCGGGAGGCAGAGGCAGGCGAATCTTTGTGAGTTCGAGGCCAGCCTGGGCTACCAAGTGAGTTCCAGGAAAGGCGCAAAGCTACACAGAGAAACCTTGTCTCGAAAAACCAAAAAAAAAAAAAAAAGATTATAGCTATGCATTAGCTTAGGCTGTAATAGTTGACTACATTGAAAATCCAAGGCAAGTAATGTCAGATTTTATATTGTTATTTTAAAAGCAGGTTAAACATGAAAAAAGAGCAGCAGTCTTAAGTGACCTCAAGGTATATGACTAACTTTTGTTGTGAGGTCCAACAAAAGGTCCAGTCTCTTAGAATGTAAGAGATATTTTCATAATATTGCATTGTCACACAGGTGAACACATGCATATATGTACCAATATGTACTGTGTTGAGAACTAAACTTGTATGAGCATGTTATGTATTGATAGGTGACTATACATATAACTTGAATGTCTATTAATGTGTTCATATATGCTGATATGTACCATGCTTGGAAATTCACATGTATGAACATACAAATATGCATTGACATTGACTATGATTGGAATTTGCTCACATGTCAAATTGCACATATGTACCAACAAGTGACCAGACTCAGAATTTGAATGATTGGTTGCAGTGACATATGATCACTCTTGGGAATTGCATGTCAACACACACACATATATGTTTATATGTGATCTAGCTTGGAAGTTCACCCATGCAAACACTCACATTTAATAAGATGCATCCATGCTCAGAACTGCATTACCTGAATGTATTCACATGTGCTGACATGTTATTTCACTTGCATGTTGCATGTAGTTCAATAAATATTTATGCACCAATATGTATTCATTCTTGGCACTCAAATTCATTTCAAAATGTGCATGAGTGCTGACATGTGACCATACTTGGAACTTGCATGTGTGTCAAAATGTTCATATACATTGATATATGACCAGGCTCAGATCTTACATGTTTATCAACATGGATGAATGTGCTGAAATGTGACTGTGCTCTAAACTAGACAGGTGTTAAAACATGTGTATATGCAGACATGTGACCATGCACAAAAGTTCACACAACTAATCCCACCATCTCCTGCTGTACTGCAGCCAATCTCTAGGTTTCTGTAAGGACATGCCTTACTTGCACCAAGCCACAGGGATCTCTGCACCACTTCCACCACCGCACTCCATAACCAAACTTCTCATATCCTCTTCCAGGATCTAGACTGGATAGTACCCCTGACCTCCTCATCCAGGCCTTTTCTGCAATCTACCAGATTTAACTTGGGACCCATAACCAGGGCACATGCCTAGTCTGGCCTTACCTGCCTTCACTACAGAGGTGCTCTGGGCTTAGGCCAGTATTATCCTACCTATCCACCAAGGCATAGAACGCTCCCATTTCATATTCCACCTTTCCACTCAGACCTATCTACCTATATAATTCGAGCTTGGGATAGGAAGAACATCCTGAATACCAACCCAGTCCACCTGACTTCATGCCACCCAAACCATTTCCAACCTCTAGACCCAACCTGTTCCCCATCTTCTCTTCTCATTCAATTTTCTCTCTTCATAACAAACTCACGATGACCCCACCTTAGACTACTAGCAATATTTGAGAGGGTGCCTTAGCTGGTCTACTCCAGTAACCAGATTAGTGAATACGCTGTCATCATAGAGCCTCCATCTAGTTACTGATGGAAGCAGATGCAAAGATCCACCGGGCACCAGACAGAGCTCCAGGAGTCCAATTGATGAGAGAGAGGAGGGATTCTATAAGCAGGGGACATGGAGATCATGATGGGAAAACGTACAGAGATGGCCAGCCAAACTAGTGGAAACCCGTGAACTATGGACCAGTAGCTGTGGAGCCCCCATTGGACTGGACTAGGCCCTGTGGATATGCGAGACAGTTGTTTAGCTTGAACTGTTTGGGGGGCCCCCAGATAGGGGGATTGGGATCTATCCCTGGTGCATGAGTGGGCTTTTTGGTGCCCAGTGCCTATGGTGGGACACCTTGCACAGCCTTGGTGCAGGGAGGAGGGGCTTGGACCTGCCTCAACTGAATATGCCAGGCTTTGCGGACTCCCCATGGGAGACTTTGACTTGGATGATGTGGGAAAGGGGGGAGGGTTGGGAGGGAAGGCTGCAGGGTGGGAAGAGGGAGGAGAGGGGAGTCTGTGGTTGGTATGTAAAATGAATAGAAAATTTCTTAATTATAAATAGAAACAGAAGTAGCACTCTCAAACAACTTCTATGAAGCATGTATCACTTTAATATGCAAATCAGGCAAAGATATAACAAAAAAGGAAACTATAGGCCAAATACCTGATGAACATATACTAAAAAGTAGTAAATAAAATGCTTGCAAACTCAATACATACATACATGAAAAAGATTATCCACCATGGCCAACATGGGTTTATTCTGAAATGCATGTATGGCTCAACTTATGCAAGTCAATAAATGTGATAAATTATATTGAAGACAAAACTTGCATGATCATCTTAATAGAAGCAGGGAAAGCCTTTGGCAGATTCCTATATGCCTTTGTTGTAAAATTCACAGAGAATGCAGGAGTAGAGGAAACATACCTTAACACAATAAAAACTATATATGAGAAATCACAGCCAATATCATCCTTAGGGAAGAAAAACTTGAATCAATGCAACTGAAGTCAAGAATGAAACAAGGATGTCCACTATTCCCACACCTTTTCAATATTGTGCTATAAGTATGAGATAGAGCAATAAAGCAAGAGAAAGAAATTAATGGGCTACAGATAGGGAAAGAAGAAGTCAAACTATCTCCATTTATAGATGATATACTATACATTAGAGATCACAAAAATTCTGCCAGGAATCTTCTAGAAATGTTAAATAAATTCAGCAATGTGGCAGGATATAGAATCAATTTGTACAAATCAATAGCTTTTCTATATACCATCAACAAACATGCAGAGAAGGAGATCATGATCATACTCCCATTCACCATAGCCTCAAAGAAAATAAAAGTAAACCTAACAGGGGAAGTAAAGGACCTCTACACTGAAAACTTTAACCACTAAAGAAAGAGATAGGGAAAGGCAATAGGAAATAGAAACACATCTCATGCTCGTGGATTAGTAGAATTAACCTTGTGAAAATGAGCATTCTACCAAATGCTGTGTACAGATTCAGTACAATCCCAATCAAAATCCCCATTTCATTCTTCACAGAATTATGAAAAAAACTATCCTGAAATTCATATAGAATAATGAAAGAGTACAGAAAGTCAAAATAATCCTGAGCAAAAAGAACAATGCTGGGGGGATTACATATCCTCATCTTAAGATATATTACAGAGCCATATTAATAAAAAATATTGTACTGGCACAATACTAGACATGTAGACTAATGAAGCTTTATCACTGACCCAAATAAGGGCACAAGTGACTTCAGCACTTAATATTTGAGAAGCATACAAAAAAACTGATGGAGAAAAAGCATCTTGAAAAAAATGGTGTTGGGAAAACAATATTCACATGGAGAAAAATGAAATAAGGTCCGTATCTTTCACGTTGCATAAAAACTAAGTCTAACTGGATGAAATAACTAAGTGTAAAACCTAAAACACTTAACTTCTAGAAGACAAAATAAGCAGTACCCTATATTATACAGGTGTAGGAAAGTACTTCCTGAATAGGACTCTATTTACCTAAGAATTAACTAAAACTAAAACTAAAACTCTTGTACACAGTTAAGCAATTGGGTAAGGAGGAAGCCTACAAAAATGGGTGAGGATCGTTGTCAACTAGACACTATCAGAGGATTAATATCCAGAATGTACATAGTACTAAAAAACAAAGTCAAAAAACAAAAAACAAAACCAAAAATTAAACAAATTCCAAATGACCTGATGAAAATAGTGACCTACACCTGAATACAGAATTCTCAAAACAAGAAAAAAATGGCTAAGAAATATCTCAAAAAAAGTTCATCATCCACAGTAATTAGTATGTGTAAACAAAACAACTTTGAGATTTCATCTTACCCCAGTTTATGGTGATATTTTATTTGTGTTGAAATGTGATTTTATTTGTATGTTAACAAATAAAGTTGCCTGGGGGTCAGAGCTAATAGCAAGCCATAGCAGAAGTCTGGCAGTGGTAGCACACGCCCTTAATCCTGATCCCATGACAGGCAGATCTCTGTGTTCAAGGATACCACCAGCATGGAGACACACGCCTTTAATCTCAAAACCAACCACAGAAGACCTGGAGGTCTGTATAGACAGGCAGTGACAAGGAGGTCATGTGGTTGGGTTTATAACCAATGAGAAGGCAGAACAGCAAGTCAATAAAAAGACAGATACACAGGAAGTAGGTCTCTTTCTGAGGGGAAGGACGGCAGCAGCAGTGAAAAGTAAGAAAAGGTTTTTAGTATCAGCTCTTAGCTACTGCTTTGACCTCTTGGGCTTTTAACTCTGCATTTGGCTCTGTGTTTCTTATTTAATAAGACCGTTACATCTACACCAGTTGGAATGGGATTATTTCAACTACAACAATTATGCATGGGATCTGGGGAAATGAGAACCCTCATTCACTGTTGATGGGATTGCAAAATGGTGCAGCCACTATGGAGAACAATGTGGAGAATTCTCAAAGAGCTGAAAATAACTATTCCTTGGCAGGTGCCTAAAAAACTCAATATCCTTTTCCAGGGATATTTGCTCAGTCATGTTCATTGCTGTTCTGTTCATAAGAGATAGGAAATGGAAACACCTAAATGTCCTACAACCAACAAATGCATAGTAAAAATGTGGCACATACACATTATGGAATACTATTAGGTTATAAGAAAAATTAAATAATGAACATTGCAGGTATGTGGATGGAACTAGAAAAGATTGTACTGAGTAAAGTAACCCAGATCTAGAAAGATAAACATGGCATATTCTCTCTTATGGGAGGTTCCAAGCTCCAAATCTTCAGATATGAGTACATAGCTTGGAGTGACTACAGTAACCAGGAAAGTAAAACTGGACCATTGGCAGGATAAGGTAGGGGGTTGGGGAACAATACAGAGAGGCATAACAGGGTACAAGTGACCTGATCAGGAAAAAGGAGGCTTCTGGGGAATGGGGGAAGAAAGTAAATTCAGAAGAAGATTGGGAAGAGAGTAAAGAAGCATAGAAGGAAACAAGTGATTTTTACAGCATAAATGAGAAAGGGAAGATATTCTGGTGGAAGGAAGGGAAAGTAAAATAGCAGGTTACAAATGATCTGACATGGGAAATCTCTTGGGAGGGGGAGTGAGGTAAATACAGGATAAGGATGAAAGCAGGCAAAATAACAATAAGGATTTCTACAAAAGCTACCAGGAATCATAGTATTAACTATTTTCCTAAAGAATACTATAATACATGCAATTCAATGTATAAATATACATATATAGTTTTAATTAACTTTTTCTCATCTAACAAAAATCCCAATAGCAGACATGAGAAGCCCTCTTTTGAATTATTGTCCAGGGCTGTCTGAGAGACTCCTCAAACATCCAATCTATTGCTGTTGCCCTTTTTTACCCTCTATTGGTAGAAGGTAAATCTCTATTGCTGAAAAAAAGCATTCACTTCAGAAACAGGGCCCAGAGGCCCCTGAGCTGGAGCTAATCTGAATGTCCCCTCCTTGAGGACTAGCTTTCATGATACTAGAAGGCACCACACAAGCTTCCAAAGGAGGGGAGCAACCAAGAATCCTACCCAGCTATGGTGTCTATAAACCACATTGACTCCCTTGATGAGTACCCTATGGGTACCATTGTGGCACTCATACCTCAATGTAATCGAATGTTTTCATCGGTCCTGCCTGGCCCCATGGCCCTGCAGCTACTTGTAAAATAATCACTCAGAAGCTTATATTAATTATGACTGCTCAGCCATTAGCTCAGGCTTATTACTGACTAGCTCTTACACTTAAATTAACCCATAACTCTTATCTATGCTTAGCCACATGGCTTTGTACCTTTTCTCACTTCTGCCTTGTCATCTTGCTTCCTCTGTGTCTGGCTGAAGACTCCTGACTCCACCCATCCTTTTCCCAGCATTCTCCTAGTCTGCTCACCCCACCTATACTTCCTGCCTGGCTACTGGCCAATCAGTGTTTTATTAAACCACTGTACAAAAGCATTATCCCACAGCACCTCAGTGGTTCAATTTATAACTGGACTTAAGACCCAGTCTAATGAGATAAATCCACAGAGTCTATTTAATGATCAAAGAAATTTATTTAGGGGTAAACTCCCAACCACGGGAGATTTATCGTAGGGTTCAGGAAAGCTGGATTATATCCCACACTGAACCACTTGGCCCAAGATCTCAGCATCCAGGAGCTTGAGGTAGCCAAGAAGAGAGGGCATACATGCATCCCTGGTTTTAAGGGTCCTTGGTGACCCTGCCCCAGAAGCTGGTACCTCAAGGTCATAGGTGGGTGTAACAGCTACAGCTGCCTCACTAGGGGTGGTGCTTCAGGGCATGCTCAAACAGCTGCCCACTACATCTCCCCCTTTAGTCTAAATAAGAAAGTTCTAACCTAATATAAAACTATATACAATAGGAATGATTATCAAGGAGAAATAAAGGGTAATGACATAAACAAATGGAACTACAACCAACAAGAGCAACATCCAACAAGAGACATATACTAAAATCCAGAGATGTCCAGAACATAGGTAAATGGTATGTTAGATTATTCCAAAAGCTGTCTTATCCTGAAGAATCTGAATCTAGTACTTAGTATGTTCTAGCTAAGATACGAGAAGATTGTAACTGTTAGTCTTCAATCCCATCAAAGACCTGAGAAGGACTATAATAATGCCTGAGAAAATGGGAAATGCATGCAAGCAACTTTTGGAAATCTTTCAAGAATAGGTAGAGACAGCTGGCAGCCTGGACAGTCACCTAAAGTTTCTCAGCACCATTGGGACATCCAATTTGGCTATAGGCCTAGAATATCTGACAGACCATTTTCAGAAGCAGGAGTTTTGAAAGACTATCTTATTCTGTCTTGGCAGGACATTGACCTGATAATTCCACTTCAGGGCAAGGCACTATCACTAAGAATTCTAAGCTATCCTTGCCCAAAGCCCAGTCCCCAGGACCTCTGCTGAGCAAAATACCCTAACTGGTTGCCTTTAAGAAGACTCCCTATTGGGCTGTCCACACCACTTGTAACCAGAGATGAGCCTCATATCCTCAATCAGAATACCTGGCCTTTAGACCAAAGACTCCATTACTGGGAATGGTGCCCTGTTAAAGCACAGGGAACATGCATACAGGCTTCCTAATGTAACCCATCCCTACCTGGAAAGGAGGCCAGAAGCCTCAGGAACCAAAGCATGGATAATTGTCATTTTGCATAGTACTTTCTGGGACTATGGGAGCCAGACCTCAGGAAGGTGGCTTCTTTCATGCTTGGCGCTAGACACCATCAACTCCCCAGTTTTAGTGAGGTCATGGATCTTAGAAGAAAATCTACCACTATCACTTTGCTAGACCAGCATAATTCCTAACTACGTTCTAAATCTTATCCTTACACCACAGATATGTGTCATTATTATTCTTCATCAAAGAAGCTTCTCTTTATACAATAAATGGAAACCATTACATAAAATCACAACTGGACCCAAGTCAGTGACCAATGGATTGTGGGCCACCATTTCCAATGGATACAACTATAACACAGCTCTGGCATATATGGCTCAGGGAACATTACAGAAGATGAAGCAGAAAATAGTGTAAGAGCCAGACTACCAGGAAGTTTTCTGTGGGAAAGTCTCTCATTAACAATATCAATAGACATGCTAATGTGGAAGTGGGGAATCTCACAAGGTCTTATCCACAGTCAGAGAACTACAGGCAACTAATGACTGCTGAGAGAGGAGAATTAGCCTCTTCCTGGAATGATCCCCCTAACTGGTTACCCAATATAATGTAGTCATTTCTTAAACCATATATACACAAAAAACAACATAGACTCAGCATATTGTATTTATGTATGTGCATATATATTTATATGTAACAATAATCAAAGAAAAAGATTATATCAATTTGAAAATTAATAAAGGTACACAAAGCGACTCGAGGGAAGAAAAGACATGGTAGAAGCAATATAATTACATTTGAATTAAACTGCTTTTATTATAAAGAGATGTACTTAGAAAACAAGTAGTTTTTTTTTTTTTTAATATCTGCTAAAGGTGTGTTTCAGAGACAGGAGGAAGAAAACACTGTAAACAGAAGGCCATGCTCATCTTAAAAGCATTTCAGTCACATTGAAACATCAGAAAAAAACCAGAACAAAATAAAAATAAGTATACCAGGGCAAGGGACTGATGAGACCAGGTACTCTCACTGCCCAGCAATAATATTCAGACTTAGGCATTGGTGCAGGACCCTCAGCTATCACCTCGATCCTAGGTCCAGAAATGATCCATAGATAGGCCAGGCCTAAAAGGGGTGTCATGCTGTGGAACCATGACACACCCGAGCTTTTAGAGACCATAGAGCACAGAAGAAGATGGGCAGTTGCCATGGGGGAGACAAGAATCTGTCTCAACCAGGACCTAGCTTCCGAAATGGCTTTAAACCTGGCAAAAGATGGCTCTGGTGTGAACATAAGAAAAAACTCACCTGGGTATGAGCACCCCTGAGGCCTAGAGTTTCTCAGGCTAGTACCCAGATTCTGAGGGAAAAGGAAAGCTACCACTGAAACTGTTGGTCATCTTGTCGAAATACCCTAGGCTTTGCCAGAAGTACCTCAGTGTGTGTTCCTGTGCAAGCTGTATCTACCTTCCCCTGCTCAAAACATGGCTCCCTTGGGAGAATTCCCAAACAACATATGCTGAAATAAAGGTTGTAGAGCAGTGGTTCCCAGTCTTCCTAATGCTTTGACCCTTTAATACAGTTCCTCATGTTGTGGTGACCCCCAACCATAAGATTATTTTCATTGCTACTTTATAACTGTAATTTTGCTACTGTTATGAATTGTAATGTAAATATCAGATATACAGGATATGTCATGACTCACAGGTTGAAAATCACTGTTGTAGAGTATCCTGATCATGGGATAAGAAAAAAATCAAAGGAGAAGTACTGCATCACAGCTGCTACCTCTCCTTGCCTGGTGCTTGCTATGGGCCCACAATCATCTCCTTGGGATTGCCCAGCCAGCATTTTGATCTCCCTCTCTGGCATAATCTTTCCAATGACCTAGTACCCAGCCCCATCCATACATAACACATCAGCATACTTTTATTTCCTCTCTCCAAAAGATTCCAAGTCCCTCTGGAAATTGTAATTATTTTTTTCTTCTATAGCCACCAATAATTCTATGGCTAGTTATGGTGATATTTTATTTGTGCTGAAATGTGATTTTATTTGTATGTTAATAAATAAAGTTGCCTGGGGATTGGAGCTAAAAGCAAGCCATTTAGCAGAAGTCTGGCTGTGGTAGCACACGCCCTTAATCTGATCACATGGCAGGCAGATTCTCTGTGTGTTCAAGGACACAGCCAAGTGGTGACCCTAACCTTTAATTCCAGTATGAACCATAGAGACTTGGAGGTCTATATAGACAGGCAGTGTTGCTGGAGAGCTTCTCTCCAGCTCCTAAGTCCCGCCAGTCCCTGGTTCCCTGACTGAACCCATTCATAAAATAAACACACAGACGCTTACATTATTTAAACTGCTTGGCCATTAGCTCAGGCCTATCATTGTCTAGCTTTTATTCTTATATTTAGCCCATTTCTATTAATCTCTACTTTGCCACGTGGCTCGTGGCTTACCGGTACTTTACATCTTTCTTCTCCTCTCGGCGGCTCCAGCCAGTCTCTCTCCTCTCACCTTCCTGTTCCTTCTCCTCTCTTCTCTGTTAGTCCCGCCTATACTTCCTGTCTGGCTACCGGCCAATCAGTGCTTTATTGATACAGAGCGATATCCACAGCAAGGCAGTGATGAGGATATCGTGTGGTTGGGTTTAGAGCCAATGAGAATGTAGAAAAGAAAGGCAATAAAAAGAAAGGTCACACAGGAGAAGGTCTCTCTCTCTCTCTCAGGGGAAGAGACAGCAGCCACTGGTAAGCTAAAGGTAGTCTTGGGCTTTGCTAGTGCTCTGATCTCTTAGGCTTTAACTCTGTATTTGGTTCTGCATTTCTTATTTACTAAGACCATTTAGTATTTCGTCTACAGCTAGTGTCTAGCACATACACAAGAGAAGGCACTATGATGACATTCAAATAGCATGATGGGCAACTGGACACATTACAAAGAACCAATTCCTCATGTCTTTCACCAATATACCAGTAGCACCTCCACATTCCTGGATTACTCAGTCCCTTCTCACTGCAAACTTGGCATCCTCAAAGGAAAAAAAATCACAAGATCCATCATCCAGTTGTTTTTCTCACGGAACTCATCCCTACAGGAAAGAGACAAAGTCAGTGGAGTTAGCAGGTGAATGACTGGGTTTTCCACCAGCCTACCAGCACTCATAGGTATCCATAGCACACAGTCCTCTCCTCTCTGCATTCCTAGGGAATTAAAATATTCACTTGGAAAATGCACTTCCCCACTTAACAGGAAATCTCACTCTTCTTAAGGAAGTCTCGAGAAGACCACCTTTTCAAAGGTTAGTACTTCTGTACTGCAGAAAGGAAACAGTCCATTCTCCCGGTGTCATTGGGACACCCCAATGACAAGTGGGACATCACCTACCACTTCCCTCTGTACCAGTCCCAGCTCAGGGGTCCTCTAATGTGGGCAGTTGTGCTCACTGAGAACTCTTGAGTTATTACCAGGACCAGGCCATATATTCCAAAGACTGACCTACCACATGCCACATGGTTCCCAGCCAATAGTATTGGTGGTTTAGCCTCAAATATAGGCACACATAACTGACATTACGGAAGCCTCTTCTCTGGAATCCATGCACTACTTGTCACCTGAACTCACTTAGGTTCCTGATGGCTGAATCACTAAATGGCTTCCCCCACAGGCAAACATCATTCCCTGTGTGAACAAAGGGTACATCTACAACACCCACTACATAAGTAGCATGCTGTACCATTGTTTTACATGCTCTGAGGTTTTTCATCCTTTCTAGGACAAAGAGTATATGTCACTCCCAGTCACCCCTACACTGAATTCTAGACTTTGCAGTTGTGCCATGTGTCAAAGTTATTTCCTGTCCTACTCACTCTTTCATTTATCATAATAGCACAGCCAGATGCCTAGGGCTACTGTAGTTGGGAGAGGTGGGCTTGAAGGATTTCCTAACCTTAATCTTGGTTGGTTCACTAAGATCCTGAGCAAGGTAGTTGTCTTATTTTGCGTAACTATTGCTATGCTGAAATGCCATTGACTGAAACAACTTGGGGAAGAAAGGTTTATCTGACTTACACTTCTACATCACAGCTCATCACTGAAGGAAGTCAGGACAGGAACTCAAACAGAGCAGGCACCTGGAGGCAGGAGCTTATGCAGAGACCATGGAGGGGTGATCCTTACTGTATTGTGTCTCCTGGATTTCTCAGCCTGATTTTTTTTAATAGAACCCAGACCATCAGCCCACGATGGCATCACCCACAATGATCTGGGCCCTCCCCCATCAATCACTAATTAAGAAAATGCCTTACAGGCTTGTCTGCTTACAACCCGGTCTTCTGGAGATATTTACTCAACTGAGGATCCCTTCTCTTAGACGACCATAATTTGTGTCATGTTGACATAAAACTAGCCAGCACAGTGGCTGAGTAAGGAGCTACATCCAAGAGAGACAATCTATGCATGGGTCAGTTGTACCTGGTGGTTGATTTGATAGAGCATCCTTGGTCAGTGAAACTTGGCCATATGACACTGTTACTGCTACACCACTTTTGGGTACACTCCACCTACAACTGCTGCTGCTTCTACTCAGATTCACCCTAAGGAAGCACACCATATTCTGCTCTTTGCTGCTGCCCACCCACAAGCTACACATATTCAGTATGCTCTAGGTGCATGTCACCCTTGAAGTGTTTCTCATCATTTTTAGATATTGCTAGTAATTGGGTTTTCTTGCAGAACCCTAGTCTGACAGGAAGGGGTTCCTTGAACTTCACCTGTAGATCTACCAAAAGAGAAGGAAAGTTAAAAAGGAACATTGCTGTGGAGCCTACATGGGACTACACTAGGCCCTCTGCATGGCAAGACAGTTGTGTAGCTTGATCTGCTTGGGAGGCCCCCTGGTAGTAGGATCCTTATCCATCCCTGGTGCATGAGTGGACTGTGTGGAGCCCACTACCTATGATGGGACACCTTGTGCAGCCTGGAGGCAGGGAGAAGGGCTTGGATCTGCCTCTAAAGAATGTGCCTCCCCATGGGAGGCCTTGTCTTCCTGTAGGTGGGAGTGGGAGTGGGTTGGGAGGGGGAGGCTGGGGGGCAGGAGGAGGGAATAGGGGGAAATTAAAAAAATTAAAATAAAATTAAAAAAGAAAGAAAAAGGAATAAAGGAGAGGTAGAAAGAAGAAACAGAAGGAGAAAGGAAGAAGAGATGAAGACAAATGGAGAGGGGGTGCTGTGGGATGGATGGTCCTTCTGTACACTGTGAATATGTGTTGCTCTCATTGGTTAATAATAAAACAGTTTGGCCAATGGTGAGGCAAGATAAGGTTAGGCAGCATAATCAAACTAAGGAAGAGAAGAGAAGGGCAGAGTCAGGAGATGTAACCCAGCCACCCAAGGAGCAAGATGCCAAAGGACTGGTAAGCCACAGGCCATGTGGCAATGCATAAATAAATAGAAATGGGTTAATTTAAATGTAAGAGTGAGTTAGTAATAATCCTGAGCCATCAGTCAAGCATTTATAATTAATATAAGCCTCTGAGTGATTATTTGGAAAAAGCTGTGGGACGGGACAAAGAAAAGACTCCATTTACAGGAGGGCCGGGTGAGAAGAAGGGAGAACAGAAAGAAGAAAGAAAGGAAGCAAAGGATAAAGAAAGGAAGAAGGGGAAGACAAAAGAGCTTTGAGTGAAAGGATTTTTTGTGCTTTCAACACCATGCTGGAGGCCCTAATATCCGGGGCTTCTGTGGCTTCAGAAAATGAGTTGTGGGTGGGATGGTGAGCCCATAATGCTGCCAGGGACTCTGTCAGTGACTTGCGTACTGGGACACTCTGTTTTCTGCTAGGAGAAGAGGAAGGGATCCCATCAAAATTTCCCACCTCCCTCAGGCCCAGTTGCATACTCCTAGGCAGTGAAAACCTTGCTTCGGTAGCCATATGACCTGGGAATGTATTCTTCCTCTGCTGCACAAGCCAAGAGCTCTTTAGCCCTATCTGAGTCAGGAGCTTGCACTGGCCCAGGCTGCCATGGGGAACCTGGGACATGGCTTTTCCCAGGCTTCTCAAACTTACAGGAACTCCCTGGCCTGGACTGCAGGAAAAAAGTTCCACATTTATAAATATTGCCAATACAAAAACTATAGAGCCAAAGCAATCCTAAACAAAAGGGAGTGATTGCCAGTCCAGATTTCAAGATTTATTACAAGGCTATAGTAATAAAATCAGCATGGTGCTGGCACAGGGAATACATATAGATTGATGGAACAAAACAGAAGACCTAAACAGGAGTGCATGAACTATAGACATCTGATATTTAATAAAAATACCAAAAATAGCTGCTGGAAAAAATACAGCATCTTCAAAAAATAGTGCTGGGAAACCTAGATATCCACAAACAATGACATTGGACCAGTATCTATCACCTTGCACAGAATAAACTCCCAATGAATCAAAATGTCAATATGAAATTTGAAATTCTAGTACTGGTAGAAGAAAACATAGGCAATACCTACAAGAAAAGACTCTGAATAGAGCTCCATTTGCTCAAGAATTATGGCCACAATTGACAAATGGAACCTCATAAAACTAAAAAGCTTCTGTATGGCAAAGTAAAGAATAAATCAAGTGAAGAGGAAGGCCACAGAATTGGAAAGAATCTTTTCCAGCTATACATTTGATAGAGGACATTCAAATATTCAGAGAGGAAAAAACCAAAGAATCAAGAAAAGAAAAACCCAACACAAAGAGGCTATGGATCTGAACAGAAAGCTCTTAAAAGAAGAAACTAAAATGGCTTGGAAATATTTTAAATTTTTTCCAACATCCTTGACAAATAGAAAGATATAGACTACAACTATTTCATGATTTCATCTTACCCAGCCAGAATGGCTAAGATCAAGGAAGCAATTGGTAAATACTGGTAGGGATGTGAGAAAAGAGAAACCCTCATTCACTGTTGGTGTTATTGCAAACGGAGTCAGCACTATTGAAGTCAGTATGGAAAATTCTTAAAAAGCTAAAATTAAATCTACTACATGACCCAATTCTGCCACTCCTTCTCATATGCTGAAAGAACTTGTCCTTCTATTCCACTGACACTTGCTCAACCATATTCATCACCACTTTATTTACAATCACTAGAAAATGGAAACAATCTATGTGCCCATCAATTTATGAATGCATAATGAAAATGTGGTTCATATCTCTGATGAACGAATTGGCATTAACCTGAGAGTACTGATGCCATCTGTGCTAATACTGTAATCTACATATGACAATGACTTTTCTAAAATGTAACCAGTTACAATGACAGAGTTAGAATTCCTGCCTCAAAAACTGTTATGCCACTCTCTCTGGAATAAGCACTCCAACATCAATGAGAGTGAAAGTGAGATATTACCAGTGGACTGACCAAAAACACAGAGGACTACTAGTGAACACACCCCACCCCACAAATGCTTCATGAGAAGGGACATAACTAAAGAAGTGAGAGACTTCCAGCACATGGGAGGCAGAAGGATCTCTGAGTTCAAGGCCAGCCTGGGCTACAGAGTGAGTTCTAGGAAAGGTGACAAAGCTACACAGAGAAACCCTGTCTCAACCCCCCCC
>CABHPH010121897.1:0-14099 GCA_902168325.1 Peromyscus nudipes
CTCTGTTAGAAACAGTTTGGCAAGTCCTCAAAGGGTTTAATATAATTATCATATGACCTGGAAAACAGACTCTGAGGTATACGACAGAGAATCAAAAAAAAAAAAAAAAAAAAAAGACACGTCCACAAAAAACTTGCACACAGATTTCATAGCAGCCGTACTCTTAATAGCTTAAAAAAAAAAAAAGCTGCAACAAGCCAAATGTTCACCAACTAACAAACTGAACAGTCCATTCACTGCACACCAGGAAATCTTACAATGAAAAGCGTGACGGCAGGTACACGTTACAACTGGAATTATGTTTACAAAAGCACTCAAAGAAAGCCTGTCAGCAGTGGGTAGAGTTAATTTTTTCTAAAGGAAGTGTAGATCACTAAAATGACCCTATTTAGAAAGAATTCAGGTGAAAGTAAAAAGCTCGCTGTAACAGTAATTTCAGAGAAAACGTCTCATATAAACTGGATGCCCCGTACCAAAGGCATACCCTTTCACATCCACTTGGATCCCAAAGTGCCCAAGCATCTGCCACAAGGTGGTTTGCCAACACTGGCCCTGCTCCCAGCCTGGCCTGCACTGGTGTTTCTTCTGAGGCCCCACTGTTAGCTAAGCAATGAATATGACCCATTTTAGCCAATTAGTGAGTGAGAGGCGTGGTTTAAAATAGCAGGCTTATGTAATGAGGGGTGCAGGCTGAATTTGGGGTGCCAGGTCCTAGGTCAGTAATGTGTCCCTGATTATGACAGTGCACCTGGGAAGGTATTTCTTTGTATACCACCACTTGGGACTTGGTGGCTGGCATCTACAGGCATGACTGAGAAAGAAAATGTGGAGGTACACACAAAGGAAGTGGGGGTGAAGTCTGGCAGAGAGCAGAGCAAGAACAAGTGGATTGAAGGCAATGAGGCCAGGGTGCAGAGGGCCAGGACTCTCCCATCCCGGGGTTGTCAGGCTGCAAGCTGGGGCCTCCTAACTCAAATCACACTCCAAAGCCCCTTCTCAGAACTTCCTTCCATGATTCCCAAGACTATCACTAATTCCCAGATATGGAAACCGAGGCCCAGAGAAAGGCAAAACAGTTCATTTAAAAAAAAAAAATGGTTTCAGGGGGAACTTTCAAAGCATGAATTGACCAATCAGGGCCAATTCCATGCCAACTAGAAGCTCTGCCTCAGACTGAGCAGGAGAGCTCGGGCTCCTGGCCCACCTACTCAGCTGTCTTCTCCCTGCACTCTGTTGCTTCAGCCTCTAGGCCACTGGCTTGAAATTGGTCAATCCTTAGCCACTGCCAAAAGCCTTAGAGCTGCCTTTCCTGTGACATCCACTAACTCTGAGATGTACTCTAGAGTACCCTACACCCTGTACAGTTGCCAGAGCAGGCCAGGACTTTCCTGTCCCAAACATCCCAGTCAGTGTTAGACATATGGGGACTCCTGGGCCTCACACCAACCACCAAAAGTCATGCTGCCCAGTTAAGTTGGCTAATGCTGCGCTTGTCTGACTGAGATAGGAAAGCCTGAGTGAAGGCTTTACCCACCTGACCAATCCTAGGGCTTCCCCGTGTGGCACGACAAGGCTCTCTTCCTGGGAAATATAAATGACACACTGACTCAACAAGAGGCATCTCTGGGAGTTGGGGATTTAGCTCAGTGGTATAGCGCTTGCCTAGCAAGCACAAGGCCCTGGGTTTGGTCCTCAGCTCCGGAAAAAAAAAGAGGCTGGCCTAGTCATCTCTAAAAATAGTCACACCTACATTTAAAACGCCCATTCTACAAGAAAACATTTTCACCAGCAATTCTAGGACAAAGGAAATCAGAAAACTCACACCTCAAAGGTGCCATGACTCTAAATAGTGCCTAGGATCACCAAGCATCTCCTGATGGTTCTTAACTCTGGGGCAGATAGGGGACCACAAATACAGACAGAGGCATAGGAGGAGTTCCCGAAAAGACAAGACAGGACACAGGACGCTGCATGAGTGTCAACAGTGGGCTACCAGAAGATGTTGGGACAAAACAGGCCCCCAGCCCAGTGTCCAGCAGACTTCGGCAGCTCAGATGTCCAGCTCTTCCTTGATGGAGACACGCAGGTGGCAGACGCGCAGAGGCTCCGGGGGACCATCGCCCCGAGAGGCCCCCAGGTAGAAGTAGGGCCTCACTTCACCAAAGTGGGCGTGGAAGGTATACAGGTGGCAGTGGCGCTCAGAGTCATAGAAGGACAGCTCACCCTCCTCACACTCCAGCTCCACACGCAGCCGGCGTGGCATGGCCTGGACCAGAGGGGGTGTGGCTGTGTCTGAAGTCATGCAGTGGTCTCCATCCACACCCTGCGTGCGGCACAGGTACCAGAAGCCTGAGCGTGTGTCGTGGTAGCAGCTGTGTGAGTGGCCTTCACCACCTCCATCAGCCTGAGCCTGAGCCTGAGCATGCGCCTGCACCCTCACCACACCCACTCGCCAGCTCGGCAGACCACCCACATCCACCTCCCAAGAGTGGGAGCCCTTCGAGAAAACTTGAGAGCCCAGCAAGCAGGGTGCCGAGGAGAAGCGCTCTGGATTCTCCACCTGCACACGGTAGCCATGGTTGATGACACTCGTGAGGTCATCAGCCACCTTCAGCCAGCCAGCAGCCGTGTTGGGATCCAAGCTGAAGGGCACTAGAGACAGAGAGAGAAGAGAGTCAGCAAACTGGCTGAGGTTCCACCTGCCCCAGTGCATGCAGGGATATGCCCTGGGCCGCTGGGGTAGCATAAGTCAAACTTCACTCCCACCTGCCCCCCAAAAAGATATGTCTAAGTCCCAAGCCCACCAGTACCTCAGGATGTAACCTTATTTGGGAATGGATTATAGAGATACAAGTACTAGAGAAAGAAATGTTACATGACCAACCAAGGCAGGAGTCATTTCGTCAGTCACAAGCCAAGGACACCCAAGCAATGCCAGCAAATACCAGAATCTAAGGGCCTTCCCACAGACCTGAGGGGCATGGTTTCGCCCATTTCCTGGCAATGAGCTTTTAGCCTTCAAAAGTATGGGAACAGACTTTGGTCATTTAAGCCGATTTGTGGTCCTCTGTCATGGCAGCCAAGAGAGACTAACACAGGCAAGTGACTTGGAAGTAGGAAGGTTCACACACTCCCAGGACACCTAAGAGGGTCAACTAATGTTCCCCTGGGCCACTACCATTTCTAGGAAGGAAACCAGGGCACGCTGGCAGGAGAGTCAGAGTGACCTTGGGGGAGGTGACCTAGAGTTGGGTTTTCCGTTATGAATATAGAAAGGAGTGTTAGCCTCTCCGAAGTGCGGCAGAACAGGAAGGACCAGAGGCCCAAGGCAGCCTGGAAGGGGCTGCCGGGAGAACAGCTGAGAAGCTTGGCCGGTCTCCGCAGCATGGGATGGTTTGCCTGAAGCAGCCTGTTGCATGTCCTTACCAGATTCAACGGACCCAAGCATCTTCTTCCAGACACGGTACTGCAGGGACTCGAGATACTTGCACGCATCCATGAGCAAGCCGGGCTGGAGAGGAGCTGGCTCCACGGTGCAAAACAGCCTGGAAAAGGAAGGCTGGGCATGGGCTGGGGCTGGGGCCAGGCAGGCATGCCTGGCTGAGTCTACTACAAACAGGCAACAGAACTGCTTCCCTTGCCTCATATCTAAGCTTCGTGGCCATCGGTCCCAAGGCAAACCTGGACCGAGCAAGGAGCCCACTGGGCTGCCACAGCCCTTTAGGATTCAGCAGGAACAACTGGGAGACACAATGGGAGGTTCTCCAACCTAGCTGCCGTCCTCATGGTTAGAAACCACACTTAAGCCGGGCGGTGGTGGCGCACACCTTTAATCCCAGCACTCGGGAGGCAGAGGCAGAGGCAGGTGGATCTCTGTGAGTTTGAGGCCTGCCTGGGCTACAGAGTGAGTTCCAAGAAAGGTGCAAAGCTACACAGAGAAACCCTGTCTCAAAAAACCAAACCAACCAACCAAACAAACAAACAAAAAACCCAAAACAAAACAAACAAAAAAACAAAAAAACAAAAAACAACCCCCCCCCCCCCCCCCAAAAGAAACCACACTTAAGCCATCAGCTTATGAGAGGTCCAAGCTAGAAGGGCCTTAACAGTACTTGAATGCAAAAAAGCCACAGTGTTGACTGGCCTTGCCTGAGCACCTGTAGACACTGGAAACTCATCACAGCCCAAAGCACTCACTCCCATCTTTAGACAGGACACAACCTTTCCTTATTCACCCTGGAGGCCCACTGAGCATCCACCCACAACAATGTATGCCAAGGCTCTCAGATGGAAGCCAGCCAAAAACCAAGTCTGTTGATAACTAAGGAACATGAGTCATGTGCCTGGTTCTGTAAATCCCTGTGGAGAGTATCGACCCTCTCTCTATGTTCCAAAACAACTCTGTCTCCATGCCAACCAGAACTGGAATGACTTTAAAGAGCTCCCCTTGGCTGGCCTCTGCCACTCCCTCTGGATTCCACCCACCTGGATAGCATAGCTGTCTGGCCTGTCAGCTGCTGGACAGGGTATAGCCCTGGACTTCTGTCTGCTCACCCTCTCCCCTCCACCAGGCTTGACAACTTACCGGCGTTTTCTGCTCTTGTGTTTCTGGAAGAAAGAAAAAAAGCAGAGACACAGAATAAGAGAACGCAGGAAATTTCTAAACAGGAGTTGCCAGGTGCCCCACACTCATGGATGAGCAGTCCTGACATCATTCAGATGTCACACACCCTATGTGGATCTCATCTCAGATTCAATGTCCCTCCTTGGAAGTCCCAGGTGCCAGGGTGAAGATGCAGCAGAGGGAGACCCTGTTCACTGCACATGAAGAAAAGGGCCAAACTTAGAACTGACCCTAAAATTCATACGGAGTTTCAGGAAATGCAGAATAGCAACCTTGAAAATCTAACTAGTTGGAGGACCTCATGCTCCTCAATCTCAAACTGGCTACCAAAGCCACTGTGACGACAGTGGTGGGGCGAAGGAGGACAGCAGCGACGGTCTAGATAGAAAGCCTCATGCTTACTGCGTCTGAGTTTCTACAGGGACCCAGGCCAGCTGACAGAACTGTCTTCTCAGCAAATGCTATGGGTACAACTAAACAACAACAGACTCTGCCTTGTATCAGATTAAAAAAAATTAACTTAAATATCTCTAAGGCCTAAATACAGAGCTCAGACTGAGAAAGGACTTATATTGAACATAAGGAACTCTCTCACAGCTAAACAATGAGAAGACGACCCTATTGAAACTATAGGCGTGGTGGCATACACCACTAGTCCAAGCACTCAGGAGGCAGAGGCAGGCGGATCTCTGCGTTAGAGGCCAGCCTGATTTATAGAGTGAGTTCCTGCACAGCCAGGACCACACAGAAACCCTGAAAAAAAAGAGAAAAGGGAAGAAAGGAAGGACGAAAACTGTATGAAGAAATTAAACAGACACCTTAAGGAAAGACTACCAACGACTAAGGCACATGAAAGAAAAGATGGCCGTTGTCGTTAGCTGTATCTGGAGACGGCCCATTGGAAGCACACTGAGACAACACCTCACTTAGGAAGGCGATGGAAAGGAAAAAGTGGCGAAGAGGTATAGAAACTTGAGTCTCATACTCAGCTGATGGGAACACAAAATAGTATGGCCTCTTTGGAAAACTGCCTAACAGTCCTTTAATGGGTTAAAGTAGAATTATCAAATAACCCAGAAGTGAAAACATGTCCACACAAAACCAGTACATACATGTTTGGAGTTCTATTCCCCATAAAAGCCAAAAGCAGAAATAACTCCAATGAGTAGCGATGGATGGATAATGGGTAAAACACAACACACAAGGGAAATTAACTGACCATCAAAGGAATAAAGTCCTGACAGACGCAAGAAGCTTCAAAACACACTTCTGTGACAGGTGTACGTGTGCACACAGGTGTGTATAAAAATTCCATTCATGTGCCATATACAGAATAGGAAATCCAGATAGAAAGATCACTGACTTCCGGGGGGTATGGGGCAGCTGAGAACATGCCCTGCTTGGGCATGATGAAATGTTCTAAAATACTGTCATGATGGCTATACCACTGTGTACATGGACAATTGCTGGGCTGTGCTTGAATTAAACCAGGTGTGGAAGCATACACCTCAGCTCCTGGCACTCTGGAGGCTGAGAGTCCCAGGATCACTTGATATAAGGAGTTTAAGGCCAACCTTGGCAACATAGCAAGATCCCATCTTTTAAAAAAAAAAAAAAAAAAAAAAAAGGCAACAAAAAGAAGCCCGGTATGGTGTCCCACAACTTTAATCCTAGCACTCAGGAGGTAGGGGCGGAGGGAAACGTAGGCCAGCTTGGTCTTTATAGCAAGCTCTTGGCCAGTCAGCTCTACCCTGTGAGAATCTCCATCCATCCATCAATGGTCACAAATCAAAGTCACTTCTTGTAGAGGCACAGAGGTAGATAAGCACTAGAGGAACCTGGAACGTTAAACATACAGGGTTGTTCTTCACCAGAGGCTGGGAGCGGACGTGGCTAATAGCTGGGAGACCTTTGCACTATCTGTGTGATGGGAAACCACACACCAGATGCTCCCCCAGACCCTTATCATAAGCTTGTTTTTCTCAATCTATAGAATCTCTCTTTACAAAGTGTCACATGTAATCAATCGATAGAACCCATCTTTACGAAAAATGTCCCGTGTACTTTACAAAGAATTCCGATGTAGTCACATTTGCTCTTTATTTAGCTTACTTAATGCTTTATCGTAAACACAGAATTGAGTTAATTATCACCAGGAAAGTTTTTGCCAATTTGTGCTGTACTAAAACACTTGGGGTCAGACTCTCGAGGTTTGAACAACACCAGCTTACTGAACCATCTACCTTCTCGCCTCCCACAATTACTCTGTTGGTGTGGTGGTTGCAGAGAATAAATCCACCTTGCCACTAGGACTGATTTATAAAGTAGCTTTTAAGTCATAGAAACTTCTCTGCAAGGAAGGATAAAATCAATAAATGGAAGAAAGAAAATGAAACTGTTTTCAAAGGAAGAACAGAACTCCTTTTCTCTCTCTCTGTGTATGTGTGTGTGTGTGTGTGTGTGTGTGTGTGTGTGTGTGCAGGTCCAGACACTCATGCACACGTGCCTAGAGTCAGAGGTCAACCTCAGCTCATTCCCCAGGTGCCACCTGCCTTGTTTTTGACCTAAGTGTCTTTTACTGCCCTGGATCTCACCGAGCAGTCTAGTCTGGCTAGCCATGGAGCCCCAGGGACCCACTTGCCTCTATCTCCCCTGCACTGGACCCAGCAGAGTGAGCTACCATGCTCGGCTTATTTTATGTGGGTTCTAGGGATCAACATGGCTCCTCAAGTTCGTAAGGCAAGCGCTTTACTGACTGAGCCACCTCCTCAGCCTGGAATCACTCTCTCTCTCTAACAAGAGAGAGAAGGCAGAGGGAGAGTCCCCTAACCCCCGAACAAAAAGACAAAGAAAGTAAAGGTAAAGGATAAAGGGTCAGACATGTGTCATGCACAAAACCTAAACTATGATCCACCTCTGCAAAGGGAGGGAAGGAAGTGGGGAAGGAGGAGAAAGGGGAGAAGAGAAAGAGAATACTAAGATTAAAAAAATTGGGGCCAGCTAAACGGCTCAGCAGGTTATGCTTGCTGTCAACAACCTGTTTGCTCTCTGGGCTCACACAGTACAAGACTGCCTGCCACAAGCTGCTGACTTCCACACAGGCCCTTTGCAATGTATACCCATCGTGGTAGTTTGGAATGGCCCCTACAAACTCATAGGGAGTGGCACTATTGGAGGTGTGGCCTGTTGGGCTTTGAGGTTTTAGAAGCTCAAGCCAGACCCAGTGGCTCACTTTCTTCCTGCTGCCTGCTGATCCAGATGTAGAACTCTCAGCTCCTTCTCCAGCACCATATCTGCCTGCATGCTGCCATGCTTCTTGCCATGACAATGAACTAAACCTAGGAGCTGTAAGCCAGCCCCAATTAAATGCTTTCCTTTATAAGTGTTGCCGTGGTCATGGTGTCTCTTCACAGCCAAAGAAACTCTAAGACACCTATCCACAATAAATAAAAATATAATACATTTTTTAGAATTTAAATTATTGCGTAATTTTAAAAGACTATTTCATTTAGGGGTGGAGAGAGAGAAACCACCAATCAACCAAAGAGAAGCAAGAGTTAGTGAAGAGCAGTGGTAGGGGTAGGAGGCTATTCAGAGCTGCAAGCCATTGTTCCGGCACAAGCCATGCCAACCCAACGAGGTCCTGGCAGCATCACAGGAAGCCTGTTGAATGGGGCTGGTAGTCTGAGCTGCTGGCCCGAGCCTGTCCCCCCTCAGGTCAGACATTGAGCCTCTTACCATGAGGAAGGTCATGTCGTCTTCCTTCATCTCCATCTGCAGACGCTCGATTTCCCGAGCCAGTGCCTCGGTCTGCTCGGCCAGCTGCTTCATCTTCTCCTCAGCCTGCAGGTGCTTCTTCCTGCTCTCTTCCTTCATGGCATCCAAGGTGGCCTGCTCCTCCACTCTCAGGAAATCACGGAGCTTGTCGAACTCATCCCGGATTCGGCCTTCCAGCCAAGTCGTCTGCACCTGCACCAGAGCAGGAAGAAGGCCACAAGGTGTCAGGGTTTGGGCTGCCCCTCAGCTGGTGACTACCTTCAGCAAAGCAACTCAAAGCTCTAGGTGTGATATGAGGAACCCCTTTAATGACACTCACACTCTAAGTCATAACCACGGAATCACTGAGGACAAACCACAGATCCTCAGAGGAAAAGCAAAGAAATACTTGCCCTGTGGAATGAGGAAACCACTACTTAACATATGACGCTCCAAAGGCTCACAGAAAGAATATGATTGAGCGTGTAAAACATAACTTTTTGTTTTTGAGGCTTACTACGTAGACCAGGCTATCCTTGAACTTATAGGCATCCACTGCCTCTGCCCCCTCTGTTGGGATTAAACGTCTCATCTGAGGAACTGCCTAGATCAAATAGGTTTGTGGACACATCTGTGGTGGACTCTGGGTTGTTAATAATGTAGGGGAGCCAGCTCACTGAGAGGTACTCTCCTAAGTAAGTGGTCCTGAACTGTAAGAAAGCTAGCTATAAGCTGGTCTGTCAGCCAGCAAGTGAACCGCATCCTCCATGGTTCCTGCTGTACTTCTTGGCTGTGACGTGACTTCTTTGGTCAGAGGTAATGCTCTACAGAACAGTGAGCAGGCTTGTCTTGGGTCCTTCCTCTAATGTCCCTCAATGTTAGACTGTGGCCTGCAGACCGAAACAAACCCTTTCCTCCCAAAGTTCTTTGTGGTCATGGTGTTTGTCACAGCAACAAAAAACTCTCTTATGTCTTGAAGGTATAATACTTTCACTGTTTATCAGAGCCACAATACATCCCTTACCTCCCACTCAATGGCCGAACTAGAACATGTGGTAAGATCATTAACTAGATGGAATTCATACATGTAACTCTAAGGTGATCATCAGGAAAATAAAGCACATGCTCTAGTTACAGCAGGCTGTCCTCTACTGCAGGGATTCAAAGTTCAATACACATTATGGTTCTGGGACAATAATGACAAAATGACTTGCCAAAAAATTAAAAATAACAACAATCCAATTTACTGAAGATACGGCACACTAGGAAAATTATGTGCAACATACATGATCAGCACAATCCACCCTCACTTACCAGGAACATTAAACAACTGGGAAAGAGCTTTTAATCCCAGCACTCAGGAAGCAGGGACAGGTGGCCTCTATGAGTTCAAGGCCAGCCTGGTCGACATAGAGAACTCCAGGCCAGCCAGGGCTACATAGCATGACCCTGCCTCAAAAAGACCAATACCCAGACACCTGGGAAAATGTCTTCCAGCAGGTGCAGCAGGTCCCCCTTTTGGACTGGACTTTCAGTTCAGTACACACTCGGCCCTGACATATTGTGATGGTTATTCTTGGTTGTCAACTTGACTACAGCTGGAATGAAGCAGAATCCAGAAATGGAGGGCACGTTGTTTCTCTGGAGAACCCTGACTAATACACGTGTGATGGAAAGATGATTTCCTGAAGACACGGGAGCCTCAAGTCAGCTTGTTGGTTCATGAGACATCTTGAGAGGCTTCTCTCCACTGGTGTGTCTACTCTGAACGCTGAATGCTGAACCAGGAACTACATGGAGACTGACTTCTCTTTTACTTGGTAGGGCTAAGGGACTTGCCTGGACACACTGGGTTGGGTTTGTGCTGCTGCTCAGTCCGTGACTTCACAACCTGCTCCTGCTGTCGTTGCTATGGCAACCCGCTTCGGATGGTTTATCTAGCTCTAGTCTGTCACCTGACGTGCTACTTCTTATAATCGCTGCTCAGCTGGACTCACTTGACCCTCCAGTACTGTGCGCTCAAGGTCAAGGCCTCATTGTGCCCTGATGTGCCATTCACACCATCCAAAAGCTTAGAACTTCAAGATACTGGGAACGGACTTGCACTCCTTACATTCTGATGGGAGCAGGTAAAAAGTAAAACAGAAAGGTAAACTGCCGGCTATTAAGTGCCCAGGGAGACACGCGGTGGGGTAACAAGGTATGGCTACCTTGGAAACTGGTCAAGAAGCACCTCCCAGAAGAGAGATACGAGCTGGGACTTCAGTGTGTGGGGCCTGAGGAAACTAGGACCAGCTGAGGAACAGGGATGGCCACAAGTGTGAGAGTAGTGAGTACGCCAAGGAGCAGGAGACAGGCTGATGGGCAGCCATGGGGCAAGAAAGTCTTGAGGTCACCAGAATCAGGGCCACCGGGGGCAGTTTAAGAACGGCACGGGTGACACGGTTTACCAAACGCCCCAGTGCCTGGACACTGATTCAGGACAGTTGAGGCTGGTGGGAAGGCCAGGTGAGTCACAGCTGTGGGGTGGGGAGTCTGACAGGCGCAGTGCATTCTGGAAGAAGGACTGGATGGTATCGTAGGATCTCTAATGAGCCCTAGGTCACCACTGGTTTGACCATGAGCTGGTGACGGGTGACAGTCACGGTGCAGATGATGAAGGTGGCCTCTTGATGCACTCCTGTGACTGTTGGCCCGACCGTGCCCCTCGTCAGTGTCCGAGTAGCCCCACTGGTATCCAAGGACATGGCATGAAGGCTCAGTGGAGGCCAATTCTGAGCCAGCCAAAGGCAGGGACTCATCTTCCCTCACCTCTCAATCCTCCCAGACTCCCCACCTGCCCCGGTACTCACTCACCTCATTGTGCTTAGCGATGGCCTCATAGGTCCGCCTCAGGGACCAGAAAGCCTTGGCTTTCTCTCGTAGCACATGCTCCATGTTCTTACACTTGGCCTAATGTGGGGAACAGAGACAAGTCAGAACTGGAGACCAGGCAGGGGAACTAACAGGGAGTGCTGACCAGTTGTCAGGAAATCCAGGTCCTGACCTAAGAGCCTCACTGAGTTCATGGCCCATCTCTACAGAGTGGCTGCATTTCTCCTTCAGTGGTAAGTGTTCCCCAAGTTCCCATCGGCTTGACTGGTAAAATGTCTCCTACAGTCCTCCTCTGTGACCTGGTTCTGTATTCTCAGGAGATCGATCTGCAAGTTACCTCTGAGTGTCTCAGCATTTCCACTGAAAGATGACCCCAAACTAAGATAAACCTACGCTGATTCACCTTACCCAGTACTGACACACACCTTGTTTCCCACCGCCTCGGCGGACCGGGCGCCAGCATATACCAGAGTCACCGTCTGACAAGAAATGGGAGGACAAACACGCTGGCCCACCCACATGCAGGCGGTCAAGGCCCAGGAAGTTTCATGATGAGGAGTTTCTGAGCTCCTCATCACCAACACTGGATGGCTGGCTAACCAGGCTGTCACTCCAAAGAAAGTAATAGACTACATCTACCAGATCTTTGCCAAGGACAAAGACTTAATTTCAACAACGTAAAAACCCCTGAAACTAATCTCCCAGCTACACGTACATTTATTTTAGTTTTACTGAACAGTCTGTCAACTCCTTTTGGTTACTGCTTGCGTATGGCACAGGAAAGAGAACTTTGCCATAGGCACACAGGCAACAGTACATCTAAGCCATACTGCTAGGATATTTTTTCCTTTCAGAAGAAATGTGGGGTTGAGGAGATGAACTTTTGTGCAAGTCGGAGAACCTGAATTCTGATCCCCAGCACCTACACGTCTGTAATCCCAGCGTGAGATTCCTGGAAGTTCAAGGGCAACAAACCTATTGAATCACTGAGCTCCAGATCCAGTAAGAGGCCTGTTCTCAAAATGTAATGGTAGAGAGATCACGGAAGGGTTGTCATCCCCCTCTGCCCACCCCCTCACCCACCAAACCCAAGGACACTGTACTTGAGGCCTTTCTAAGGTCCCCTGGGCTCTCAGGTTGATCAGCTATCTTGTCAACCCCCCATCAGGTCCCACTGTGTTAGGACAAAGTCCCAGCTCATTAACATCCCCCTCAGTGTCTTAGGAATGAATCTGCCCAGCAACAGTAATAAAAAACCACCACACACAGCCTTTATTACTTCTACAGGGCTGTGGTCCACCAGCCTAACAGAACAGCCAAAGGGAAAGAGTCTTCATTTTGTCCCATTTCTGAAGTGTTGGTTCAGTTCAAAACAGGAGTGGAGGGTGGAGGGTGGTGGAGCAGAGGTGGCCAAGAAACAAAGAAAGGGGTTATAAGATACAGCTCCCAAGGACACTTCCCACAAACGGCCTTCCTTCAACTAGGCCCCACCTCCACTTACCACCTACCCATGAGGCCATCAAATGATGAACCTGTGAAAGGACTCACTCACTGACAGGGTCAGGGTCTCATTCTTAGAACACCTTCAGACACTCAAGGAGCTGTACTCTACTGTCACAGTCAAGATTAGCCATCACACAGCTTCAGGGTTTCTGTGGACATTAAATTTTGTTAACACTTAAGAGGGTCTAGCACAGAGCAAGTCAGTCCTCAGAGATTATCGTTGCTGGATTATCACACAGTAGCCAAAGGGATCTTTCTTCTAAGCACCCAATCTGGGGATTCCTGAGGGGTACCCAGTAGGGCCACACTTAGACTCTTACCTTGTGGTGGATCATCCTATGCTGCTTGCTCCCTCAACCCACACCCATATCCAACCACACAGAACCATGCTCATCTACCAACTGCCTCGCCTACTCCTCCGAAATGTCAACTTCCAGAAGCGGTGTTCTAGTTTGCTTTCTGTTGCTACGACAACCAAAAGTAACAGGAAAGAAAGAGTTTATTTCAGCTTAACAGGTCACGCTCCATCACCAAGAGACACCAGGGCAGGAAATCAAGCAAGAACTAACGCAGAACCTGTGGAAGTCATGGAGGTACGCTGCTTCCTGACCCACTCCAAGGCTCAGGTTGTTCAGTTCACTTTCTTAGGCCACCCAGGACCACAGTGTGCGGGGGCTCTCCCACACCAATCACCAATCTAGACAATCTCTCAGATTGGCTGATCCCTTCTGGGCAATCCCTCCGTTGAAATCCCCTCAGATGACCCTAGGTTGTGTCAAGATGAAATTAACTAGGACAGAGAGGCTGTCTTATGAACCCAAGCAGCCATAACACCTAGAACAGAGTGTGGCAAACAAAGGATCCTTAGTGTGTTTATTTCACAAACGCCATCTCTGTTAGCACACAGCATGTGCTCTCCTGGGATCTTTCAGACTAGCCCATTCCCTGCTCTTAACTCATGCTGAGCACCCACTGGCCCCCCACACCACCATTCTAAAATGAAGGATAAAACTTGGGCCTCAACTGGGGGGTGGTGGCGCACGCCTTTAATCCCAGCACTTGGGAGGCAGAGCCAGGCGGATCTCTGTGAGTTCGAGGCCAGCCTGGTCTACAGAGCGAGATCCAGGACAGGCTCCAAAGCTACACAGAGAAACCCTGCCTCGAAAAACAAAAAAACAGAAACAAAAACAAAAAACAGAAACAAAAACAAAAAACAAAACTTGGGCCTCCTGGCTTCACCTGGTGTCTAATGCTCTCTCTCTTCTAGAACCTTCTATACGCTGTAGCATCTGCTTACAAACACCTCCCTTAGCCCTCTTCACTTGGTTAATGCCTCTACATC
>CABHPH010121898.1:0-18587 GCA_902168325.1 Peromyscus nudipes
CTCGTATAATTGAGAGATGTAAGAAACCCTAGTGTTGAGACTGGAGACCCGGATTCCTGTCAGGGAATGGATCATTGCTCTGTCCACAGTGGGTGGGGAATGCCAGAAAGAAGCAGGGCACTGGCTGATGTCTCTTGCTCCCCAGGGAAGGCTGTTGTATTATGCTGGGCGTATGTTTTAGAGGTCAAATATTGGGGGAGCGGGGATGGTAGACAGATTAGTGAGGGGGCTAAGGGGTAGAGAGAACTAAAGACCAGAGATCTAAGACAAGCAGATGGCTAGTTATATATATGCATATGTAATATGTACATATATAATATATACATAGAGAAGGTAGAGAAAGATACTTTGGGGGCAAAAATCGAGATCTGATTTCAAAACTTGTTATACTTACAAAGTTAGAAAAAGCAAATTAGGTATTTTTAAAACTCATCTTCCAGCCCCCTCCTCCATCTTTCTTGGTCTGTTTAAGGGTTTCTTGTTACAGGGTCTGTCACGACAGGCCACTTCTGAGACATCTTTTTGTGGGTCAGATCTAGTTCTGTTCCCGCAGAGGGCCTCTGTCCTTGTCATCTCGGTGCCCGTTATATTGGCAGTAGTGCTTACATATTGACACAAGAGCAGGCTGACTCTTAGCCCTCAGGCGAGCGGTTCACTCACCCCAGACATGGACTCTGGAGGCTGCTGGAGTTGCTGCTCTGCTTTTCAGTTTGAATCTTCACCACGTAATTGATAGGAGTTGCCAATATTTTCTTAACTTTTAACCTTGTCTCATGAACAAGCCTAACAAATAAGGTTTGAATAAGATCATAATAAACGCTTCTTGGCAGGAGGTCTTTGGAATGGACAAACCTAGGATTAGCTCTGAGACTTGGAAATTTATAACGTCAGCAAACCTCATCACTTCCTTGAGCCTTGTAAAATTTTGTGATACAGTAATTAGGGAAGGAGGAGGAAAGTGTATCCATGTTACTAAACTTTATCTTGGAATCCACTGTTCTGTTAGTCTGATAGCCAAAGTATCTCTTTGAAATGAATTCATTTCTGCCAGATTGATTACATCCATGGCCACAGCACCTGCCATAAAGTGTGGGCCTCTGACCATGTCCACTCTTGAGGCTGAGTTGTAGCTAGAGTTTTCCTGCCTGGCCCACAGTCAGGACAAATCTCTTTCACCTGCCAGTCCCACAGCCGCTCAGACCCAACCAAGTAAACACAGAGACTTATATTGCTTACAAACTGTATGGCCGTGGCAGGCTTCTTGCTAACTGTCCTTATATCTTAAATTAATCCATTTCTATAAATCTATACCTTGCCACATGGCTCGTGGCTTACCGGCATCTTTACATGCTGCTTGTCCTGGCGGCAGCTGGCTGTGTCTGGCAGCCACTCCTTCCACCTTCCTGCTCTTTTAATTCTCTCTGTTAGTCCCGCCTATACTTCCTGCCTAGCCACTGGCCAGTCAGTGTTTTATTAGCAACACATACGGAACATCCCACAGCACTGAGTACCATTTGATCTGTCAAGTCAGGGTATCAGAAGTCCTTGGTTTGAATTAGGGGCCCACGTCTAGTGGCTTTCTCACAAATTTCTACTAGTTCCTGGACCTCAAAATTCTGGAAATGTCATGCCAGCTCTCAGGTATATCCAAGGATTCTTCACAATCCCATTCAATCTGAGATCTTGAAGATCTGCAGAGCAGACCCAGACGATTTCCACCTTCTCACCATGTCCTTACATGTGGAGGTCATGGAACTCCTCCCTTTTGGAGCTGGTCCCTCTGGTGACAGACACCTGTAGGCCTGTAGTGTGCCGGGGCACCTGACATACCAATCAGATATGGGGTTGAGGAGTAGGAGAGGTGATGTTAAGGTAGAAGCTGTGGGTATGTTCTTTAGACAAGTGCAATGGGTGCTTTTGTTGGTCAGCAGTGCCGTAAGGAATCATTTTCTAAGCTTTAGTATTTGGAGTTAATGTCACATTATTCTGGTCTTACTGAGTATGAAAAGATTGAATATCTGAAATTATAAGGCCCAGAAATGTTTTATTTGGGACTTTGGAATGTTTGTATATATGTAATAAAATATTGTGTAGATGGGAAGCAAGTGTAGAAATAAAATGGTGTTTTCTGTGTATTTTAAGCACATAGTGCAAAGGCGGTTTTATACATTATAATGCATCTCGTTTGACTGACATGTCTCATCACATGGAGACTTTTCCACTGTGTCATTACGGCAGTGCTCAAAACTTTGGTTGAAGGCATTTCAGATTTTGGATTTTTTTAATTAGATTGGCATGTATTAAAGGCTCGGTGTTGTTGGGGCTGGAGAAATGGCTGGGTGGTTAAGAGCACTTGTTGCTTCTGCAGAGGACCCCAGCAGTTCCCAGCACCCACATGGCAGCTCACTACCATTACTAACCAGTTCCAGGGAATCTGACATCCTGTTCTGACCTCCACAGGCACCAGGCATAAACATGGTACATAGACATACATGCAGATAAACACGTACACTCATACTAAAACTAAATAAACATTAAAAGAAAAAACACTAAAAACTGGAAAAGCAAAAACTGACAATTTGTACGGCATCCAAGTAAATATGTAAATGCCATTTATGATTCTTCAGAAGTATAAAAAGATGTTAGTAACATTTGAGAAGCTTAAGATTATCACACACATACTACTTTTTTTTGCCAACTATGTGAGCAATATTAATGACTACTTGAAGAAAAAGAATCTTGTGTCTTTTTCTTCACTGATCCCGGTGCCCCCGTAAATAACCACTTACCTATAGTCCTATAAACAGCCCTAGTTAAACTCACTGGGTCACCACACCACAAAACGGAAGGTAGACCGTGGAAGTCGGAGGGTTAGCTGGGAAGAGAAAGGGGTCTGCAGGAGTGGGAGAGGTCAAGGGCTGGTCATGGAGTGTAAATGTGATCGAAACACATTGTATACATGTATGAAAATGTCAAAATGACCTTATTGTCTATAATTGATATATGCTAATAAAAAGCTTAAAAAAATGGCATGCCTACTATGTGCAAAATTATCAGTACTTCCAAATTACTTACATTTGTAATAATAGAATAAGAATGCCCCTGGGTACAGTGCATACCCGTGTAAATTTTAGAGATAGTATTCTTCCCCTAACTATTTTAATATTAAATTGGAAACAAGTATTTAAAGTAAATCTCAATTTAGAAGTGATTTGTGATGTATTACAATTTTTGTTCTTTAGCCCGAAGAACCACACCTCTCTTGGAATATATTAAAAATAGAAAACTAGAAAAGCAGGTGGGTGACGTTTTACCTGATGACCATCTGTCCTGTGCTCGCTGGTTCCATCCACAAAATCTACATATGTGTTTGTGACACCTTCAGAGAATTCGAGAAGAAAAGCGCGAAGAGCGGAGGAGGAGGGAGCTGGAGAAGAAGCGTTTACGGGAAGAGGAAAAAAGGAAAAGGAGAGAGGAGGAGAGATGTAAAAGGAAAGAGGCGGATAAGCAGAAGAGAACCGAAAAGGAAGTGAAGATTAAGGTAGTATTGGGGAAACATTTCTTCTTTCCCCACAGTGTAGTTCTCTTAGAGTGATGAGGCCATCCAAGTATTCAATTAATCCGGCCCTTTATCAGTGCTTTATACCCATTCTACAACTGTGGCCTCAGACGGTCCCCCTAAGCTCAGGCGTCCTTACACAGCCTGTGTGTGCTGGGGCGGTGGAAGGCATGAGGCTCTGGCCTCCCAGTGTGGAATGGTCACGGCACCCAAAGGGTCCCTGCCTTAGATTTTCCTGAGAACTTCCTGCAGGGCTTCTCCATGTCCTGCCTCAGCACCTCAGAACTCAGACTCACACCCAAAGCTCAGCACTAGGCAGCACCCATCACTTTCACCCTCATGTCCAGTTTTCCGCATGACTGATGCATTCATTCACATGGATTGAAGAGATTTTTCTCCTCAATATTGGTCAGAATTGGAATCAACCCTTCTTAGGACTTTTTTAAACTGAGATTTCAGCCCGGCATGGTTTCACCTTACTCCACGGAAGATTTAAGGTACTTATTAGGGTTCTGGAGAACTGTACAGTATAAAGAAAGTATCAACTATCATTAACTGTTACTTTTAATACATAAGGAACATGTCTATGGTTAGCAAAGTCTGTGTGTATGTACAACATAGTGCCTGGTACCTGCAGAGGCCAGAAGAGAACATTGGATCCCTGGAGCTGGAGTTAATGATGGTTGTGAGCCACAAGTGGGTGTTAGCGCCCAATCCAGGTCCTCTTCAAGAGCAACAAGTGCTCTTAACCACCGGGCCAGTTCTCCAGCCCCATGATCTCTGTTGTTTTTAAAACTGCATAGTATCATAGTAGCAGTGAAGTCGGGGAAGCTGACCAAAGCTGTAAGAGCAGAGGACTAATGGGCAGAGATAGTCTTCAGAAAGCTACTCACAGGGTGGAGATGTAACTCACTCGGTAGAGTACTTGCCTAGAGTGGGTAAGCTGTGGTTTTAAATCCCAGTACCACATAAGCCAGGTGTTTTAGCATAAGTCTATGTGGCTAGCACTGAGAGGCAGAGTCAGGGGCTCAACACTTCAAGGCTGGGCTGAGTTAGATAGCAAGAACTTGTCTCAAAAAACAAAAGGGCGGGGCTGGAGAGATACTCAGTGGTTAGTTAGGAGCAGGAGAGCATGTGGGTTCCTGTGGTGGAGGCTTTCACTGCCACATAGACAGGAATTAGAAGACAAAGAAGACACAGGACATGACAGAGCTTCCAAGGGCATATTTCAAGTGACCTGGTTCCAAAATACCTCTAGCTGGAGATCAAGGGTTCAACACAGGAATTTTTGGGAAAATTTAATACTCAGACTGTAACAGTGACTATGAGATTAACTTGTATAGTGACTTCATGTAAGGACACTTGAATGTTGGCACAAGGACAAAACCACCTAATAAAGTGTTGCTCAGAATTAGGCTCCATTAGCAGGGTATGTGTGTACTAACATGTAAATCAAAATTGGATCACTGTGGAGACCCACAGAGGTTTCCTAGTGAGATCTGAGCTTGCTTTACCCAGTAGGGCTGCATAGGGGAATGATTGGACCACAGGCGTGGTTACCAGGTGTTTGGAAGGGTCTGCACTTGGCTGTGCAGGGTGCTTTGATCTAGCAAGGGGGAGGTCTTTTGCCCTGCCCCTTGGCATTGTTATAAAAAGCCCTTTTGAAGAGACAGAAGGGGCCAGTGGGTTTTGATCCAGGCCCTCCCAAAACATTGCTGTGTCTCTGTCTCCTCTCTGCTATCTTTCTATCTAAAAGTTTCTTATTCCTCTCTCCTCCTCACAGGAACCCTTTAGAAGGTGGGAGCTGGCCTCCCACAGATCAGTAGTACACATTTTGTTTTATAGTGTTCTTTTGTTAAATTGGATGCCATTATTTTAACAATCCTACATCATTTTTCATAATTTTAAAGATTTTATTGATAATATCATATGTATTAAACCCAAAACAGCTGGGTGGCAGTTGTTCTTGTTTTTGATTTTTGGGCCTACAACAATTCCTTTGCTGTTTAAACATGAGAGCTCAATATTGGTATATATTTTTAATTATTTAACAATTTATTTTATGATATAGCATTGAGTAATATTTTATTAACATTACAATTTCTCAGCTTCTTAAAAAGCTGGAAACAGGAGAAGAAGTAACCACAGAGAAACCCAAAGAAAGAGGTGACTCAGTTGGTCCTGGAGATGAGAAGCAGGAAGCCCGGCCAGTAGAAGGCCTGCCGGAGACGCCTGGGGAGAGGTGAGCACGCTCTTGTTCCCGTGACTGCCTCCTGCCCCCAGTGTGGAGTCACAGCATCCATTCAAGTTGTGTGCTCTTCACATTGCCCTTGGAGGATGCTAGCGTGTCTGTTTCTGTTGACTGTGCCAGGAGTTAGTAAGCATCGAGTCAGCAGTCTCGGGTGGCTCTTCAAATGAGGAGCCGTTCCTGGGGCTTCCTTAATGTCACTTCTTGAGTGGCTTCCTTTTCCTCGGTAAGACTCCCTTCCTAGACGTATGTCTCCAGGGTTTGCCTCTGAGTCTTTCTTTCTGTGTGGTTTGTACCTGGTCATTGCTTCCCTCTGTGTTTTGAGGATTCCCACACATTTGTATTCCAGCTCCCCTACAGTTAATCTGTGATTAAATCTCAGCTACCTACAACTACAAATTTCAGAGTCCCATCTTTTCGGGCTGGCCAGTTTGGGGGTTTTGTTTGTTTGTTTCTGTGGTGGAGCAGTAGGCCTTCAATAGTGTAATCCCCTCCTAGTTAGGTCTGCCTTTCGTTGGTCTTGCCTCTGTCTTTACCGGCTCATGACACAGTTTCATGGGAAGAGCTCAGCCGTGAAGCTGGCGGACGTAGCCCCCTGTCCTGACTGCCACACCTGCCACACACACCCAGATTGCCCGACCTGGGTTTCTGCCGCTCTTGGAGTATCAGCTTTGGAATCTCTACCCTTTGATTCGGGTTAGAGCACTTTAGTGTCATTGTTTATGGTACAGCAGTACCTGTTATTGTTGTCCCTATGCCTCCCGTGTGGATAAGCCACAGAGGGGACATGGTGCTGGCTTGTACCCATGGTTCAGGGAGGCAGACTTCAAGAACCCCAACCAAGTAGCCATGTGCTTACTCACTATTCACTTAGCCTTTAGATGTGCCTAAGTTAGTCACCTGGCCTTATTAAACCTGAGTTCAGTTGGCTGTGCTTAGAGAAGACTAAACCTGCTGGGGCTGTGTCGCATGCACGCCTGGGAACCTAGACTGTCACTCGTTTAGTTAAGCTGTAAAGTGGGGATCGCATTTACTTTGGGAGAGTTAGGACAGTGTGTCTCCATACCTCAGCCTTATGTCATTGCGTACTTGTCACTCAGATAAAGTAGCAGATGTTATCTGTCCATCTTTCCATGTCCTTTGTTAGATGCTTACCGTGAGCCCATTGCTGCCAAACTCAGCCCTGTAGTGATGGGCTCAGCTCCTGTGCACCCATGTAGTGATGTGCTCAGGTCCCGTGCACCCATGTAGTGATGTGCTCAGGTCCCGTGCACCCCTGTAGTGATGGACTCAGGTCCCGTGCACCCCTGTAGTGATGGGCTCAGGTCCCGTGCACCCCTGTAGTGATGGGCTCAGGTCCTGTGCACCCCTGTAGTAATGGGCTCAGGTCCTGTGCACCCCTGTAGTGATGGGCTCAGCTCCTGTGCACCCCTGTAGTGATGGACTCAGGTCCTGTGCACCCCATTCAGAGTCTAGAAGGGAGACAGATAATCAGCCATCTGCCTACAGTTAGTTATTGACCGTTTGTATTGACTCACAGGTTACAGGATGGCAGTGATAAAGAGCAAAGGGACAAAAGATTTCGAGAGAAAGAGCCTGAAACTCCAAGATGTCACCCAGATGGTTGCAGAAAGCACAGCAGTCACTCTGAGTTTGCCAGGTTTTCCAGGAGGACCGAAGACGACCCCAAGTGGGGGAAAGCCTTCACCCAGGATAGAGGGAAGAAAGGGAGCCAGGATGGGGGGGTCCCTGTGGACAAGGCAGAGAGAACAAGCAAGGCACAGGAGTGTGACAGCCTGGGCCTAAGAAAGGAGCGCCTGGGGAACAAGGTCCTGTAGTCCCCTGGGCCCGTCTTCCCTGTCGATACGTGCCAAGAGTACACAGTGTGCCTCTGAAGTCTCATGACGACTTTCCCCAAATAAAAGACAAGAAGAATCTGCCTAGGTGTGTAGAGGTCCAGGGCTGCACTCTGTCTGTCAGCTCACATGCCCACGTGGGCTGGCTTTGAAAGTCCATTTCTTCTAGAGTATTCTCGCTCTCCTGGGATACACTGAACTTAAATTCAGAATAAAACATACTGTCATCTTTTTAAAGAATTAAGCTTCTATTTACCAGGAAAAATTGTTTAGCATAAATCATTTACTTGAGATTAATGCTGTAAAATGTAGCCTTAAGGTAATAAGGGAAACAGCATCTTGTGGAGCTCTCTTGGATGTCGTTGACTAATAGTCTCAGAGCTCGTGAGGCAGTTCTGCCTGAGTGTGAAGACAGCCGCGAGGTTCCCTTGAGTCCAGTGAAGAGATGTTTTTTTTTTTCAGAAGTGTGACGGTCACTTCTGTTTGGTCACGTGCTCCCAGAGACCCATTGAGGGGGTTACTGCCACTGGGTTGCTCGTCACTGGAAAGCCAATGTTTGGAAGCCAAGAGCTGAGGGGAAAGAGTCAGATTAACAGAGGACTGCCATGCTGGAAGACCAGGGGGCACCACCCCAAAGCCTATCTTAGGGAACTCAGGGACAGAGGTCTTTTATGGCAAGGGAAAGGAAGGATGATAAGGTGATGGACCGAAGGCTGATGCTAAGTGGGGTCTTTGCCAAGCAACGTGTGTCTTGATGTTTTGTCTTGTGGCCAGAACATCTTAATCAAACTCAGTGTCCCGGGGCTAGTACCTACAGTCTCCTCAGACAAGCGCATCCTTCACTGTAAGTTAAACCTCACATCAGTTTACATGCTCTGTGTGAGCTGACACACAGAATTGAAGACTAACAGTGAGTCTTCCTTACATGTTCTGAAGTTCTCCAGAGGTAGCCAGTGTTCTGGTTCTCGAAATGTTTCTAAAGAAAGAGCATTTAGCAGTTAACATCTTAATCTTTGCTGTAGCTTCCATTTAGGATGCTAGCAAAGGGAAGGCTTTCCGAGGATAACTTCCCTGGAACAAGGATTGAGTGGCATTCACTTCCAGGGCCAGCCTCATGCATATGCTCACCAGGCCTGGTCGCTAACTTGCCTCTGAGTTGAGCATTTTAACAATGAGAACAAATGGCCACAGACTAGTGTGACCTTGGAGGCTGGCTCTCTTCACTTGCTGATTGCCTTTGGATCCATTGATGGCGCAGGGCACTGCTGCCGGCCTTTTAAAAGACGTATATATTAACTTATTGTCTGTGTCCTATGGTAACATCCATTTTTAATGCTTTCGGGACCGGCCAAAAGAAATGACTCACAACTTTTTAGTGCCCAGAGATCCCTGGGGTCATTGTAACCTAGGGGACCCTGAGCATAACCATGGTCTATTGGAGAGAGGCATTCACCTGACCTTTCAACTGCTTCTGTTTGAGTAGTGGGGTATTTGAGACCTGTAGATGGTGCTCACCAACTGTGTGCTCATTGATCCCGATCTGCTGTTGGGGTTGCTTTGGACACAGTTCTTCGTTCCTATGAGGCCTGGCAGTGTGTTGTTTAGAAGGATCAGACTGCAATCTCCATGTGTACATGCGGATGTCGTCTGAGAGTGAGACTAGCCATATTGGCTCCAAGAGCCCCCCATCTGCCTCAGGGATTCAGACCAGTGTCCACTTCCTACCTCAGGCCTTTTCTATTCTTACAGGCCAAAGAGCCTTAAGCTGACCTCCTGGCAGGATGTGCCAATAAAGTTATCCTCATGAAGAGGACACTGGACAAGGACTCTACCCCTACATGACAACAAAATCATCTTCATGAAGAGGACGTTGGGAAGGGTCCCTGCCAGAAGTTGTCAGCTACCAGGGAACAGGGTCTGTCTCCCTCTGTCACTCCTTCAGTGCTAGCCGACCTCAGGGACTGCTGTTTTTGACTAGGGTGTCTTTGTGCCCTGAAGCAGTTGCTTATCAGGTCTGTCAGTGAAAATTATAGATGTGTATGGGGAGACATTCCAAGTTTTCATTTGAATTCATAAACCTATGAGGAGATGGCCTCTTGTTTGGATTTTTAGTAATTCCTTAACAAAGTATTTTTCTAAAGTTTCTGTTATTTCTTGTTTTCAGTCCTGGCCTTTTGACTCCTTGATAGTATCAGTAATTTTATTCTAAACAAAAACATCACAAAGGAGAACGGTTAGCTATCAGTGTCAATTGCTTAGCCTGGCAGTAAGTGGCATCTGGCAGTGGATTAAAGGGGTTTTCACATCTGTTGTGAAATTTCACATTTATTGTCTTTGAAAATAGGTTTTTACTTGCTGACATGTTGCATAATAGTGCTCACCAAGTGATCTCTCCATACTTCGTAATTCTCCCGACAGTGAGGTGCCTCTGGTGACAGAGGCAGTTGGGTTAATGGGGGATCAGGCTCTCAGTAGCCAGACGGTGTCTCCAGTGTCCCAGGAGGAGGACCTTTCACTGACAAACACTTGGTCCCCAAGCCGTAGTAGGTATGGACCCTGGGCTGAATTCTGCTGGTGTGGATAGATTCTGTAGAAAGAGGCGAGATGGGAGGGCAGAGCTTTCTCCACACCACGCTGGTGAAAAGGCTTTACTGTCTTCGTCGCTTATCACTGAATTCTTGTGTTAGTGTGTTAGCATGTTTGTTTGCCTTCCAGGAGAGGATGGGATTCCTACAGAAGCACTTTGGCTTTCTGTTTCTTATCTTTGGAACTAAAGCCACGTTAGAGCTAAAAGTTGAGAATTGATCAACCATTTGATCTGTGTTAATAGATTATTAAGACTACAAAAGGGCCAGGTGGTGATGGCACATGCCTTTAATCCCAGCACTGATAATAAACTTTCCTTTTGTATTTTTGTTTGTTTGTGTTGTGTTGTTTTTCAAGACAGGGCTTCTCTGTGTAGCCCTGGCTATCCTGGAACTCACTCTGTAGACCAGGCTGGCCTCGAACTCACAGAGACCCACCTGCCTCTGCCTCCTGAGTGCTGGGATTAAAAGTGTGTGCCGCCACCACCACCCAGTGAAAATAATCTTATGGTTGGGGGTCACCACAACGTGAGGATCTGTATTAAAAGGTCACAGCATTAGGAAGGTTGAGAACCACTGCTCTAATGGTTACATGTAAATTCAATTTCAATCCTTTTTATCTTGTCAATCTAGTTAAATTTCGAAAAATGCTGTCTGCTGTCCCGGGGAGTCTCTGCTAGACCGTGTATTTTGGAATAAATTGCTGTCCCGGGGAGTCTCTGCTAGACCATGTGTTTTGGAATAAATCTAGCCACTTCTTACAAGTTGTCACCCTATTTTAGTGCCAAGAAAACATTTGTAAAATTCTGAATTTCTCCCAGAATACTTCACTGTTACACATCTAAGAACAAAGACAGCCGTGTACGTAATGTGACATCATAAAAGGACAAGTCTTAGACATTTAAACTCAGTTGTCCACTTGTTAAAGGGACCGCATCATCAATGATAATGGCATTGTCATTTTTCAGTAGTCGTGGGGGACAGTCAGCATGAGCGAGGAGCGGTCTGGAAGAGTCACAATGGCCACAGCCCTACATGATGAGGTCCAGGTTTTACAGGACTGCCACCATGGATGACAGTCTTGATAGAAGATTCTTGTGTCACTTTGGGCATCTGGGGACTGGAGGCATTTCCAGCTAACTGCTGGTAGTTTAGGGCTCCTGAGCAGATGACAGAAGCCATGCTATTTTAAGTCAGGCCTTTCTTGAATTGTCTTTGCCCTAGATTCATATATGGAAGTCCTTATCCAATATGGCTGCACTGGAGTAAGGAAGTAATTCAGGTCACATACGCTTAGGACAGTGGGCCCTGGTTTGACTGATTGATGACAGCATAAGTAGAAATCAGAACAGGCCCCTCTGCTGGTGAGAACACAGTGAGAAAGCCTTCTCTGGTGCCACCAGGAGAGATTTCAGCAGAAGCCATATTGGCAGAGCAGGAGTCCTGTGCAAGTAGGGAGTCTTGGAGCCCATCCCCCACCTCTAGCCTCCTGGATTAGTCATGTGATGCTGTGACACAAGCATGGTAAGGGGTTATTCTGGTTCACCACTCCAGGATACAGACTGTCACAGAGGGGAAGGCGTGGGGGCAGGATCATGAGGCAGTTGGTCACGTTGTCCACAGTCAGGAAGCGCAGAGAGGAGGGCTAATGCTCAGCTAGCATCCTTTTGATGCAGTCCAGATTCCAGTCCTGGGAGCGGTGTTGACCCATCCCACCTCAGTTATCTAACCAAGATAATCCCTCACAGGCTCACCAGGGACTCCTCTCAGGTAATTCTAGGTTCTGTCAAGTAGATAGTTAATATTAGCCACTGCACCGCCTCTCAACATGGGGACCTGCAGCTGCACTCCAGCCCAGCGTTAGGTCCAGGAGACCCCAGAGCCTTTCCATTCACCCACAGTCTCCTCTGTCCCTCGTTCATGGAGTGTCCCTCCATAACAGCTTGTTTATTTTCTGTGGGGCACTGTTTATCGGTTTAGCCTGTCCATGAAATTAGTAAACTCCATGAACTCGGGACTGAGTTTTTCCGTGGCTGAGTGTGCCCTCTCATCACAGGATATCTAGCACCCAGAGAAATGGTAATAGCTGCTAGGAGGTGCAGGCATGAGCAGAAAGGCAGTGTCTTCCGGGCACACATCAGAAAACCTGCGCAAATATTTGTCTTACAAATACTATGGGTTTCATCTAGAATTTCTCATCAGCTGGATGTTTTTAGTTAAACCACTTAAATCTCAGTGAATTTTTTGTGTGTGTGAGTGGGGATAGTGGGTGGAGACAGGGTCTCATGTATTCCTGGCTAGCTTCAAGCTTGCTGTATGGCCAAAGAGGTCATTAAACTGATCTACCTTCTTTCCCAAGTGCTGGATTTACAGATGTGTGCACCACCATGAGTGGCTTCTTAAATTAATTACTATTTTATGTGTGTGTGTAGCCTACATGTCTGTGTACCATGTGCACATCTGTTGCCTACAGAGGACAGAAGATCTAAATGGATCCACAGCCTAATCACACTGACTCAACACAAGTGTCTGAAATAACCAGTCCAATCAGGAATTTGAGACCTTATTCTTTCCCCACAGTTCTCTACTAGTCAACAGATAGCCCAGAGAAAGACCCGGGAAATCTACGGTTAAAACTCTTGTATAGTTTCTGTCTCTCCCTTCCTCTCTTTCCAGCTTACACTGAGTTCAGAATGACAGATTTTCTGTGTCTGTAATTGCCTTTGCTTCAAACAAACCCTCTTTCACTTTATGCTTTACACATTACATGGGGATATTTTATTTTTTAGACAAGCTCTCATTGTACATTCCTGGCTGGCCTTGAACTCACCTCCTGAGTGCTGATATTAAAAGCATGGGTCACCATTCCCAGCCCCGCCCCCTTTTTTAACCTTTAGTAAAAACTACAACATTGCATTTCTGTCTGCTTATGCTAGTAGTTCTCAAGATAACCAGTTCCTTTGGTCGTGGGATAACAGCAACAGAAATACTGACAATATATGAAGTTATAATCTGTTTGCTTGTCTGTTTATATATATTTGTTTATTTTGGTTTTTGGGACAGGGTCTCTCCATGCAGTCCAGGCTAGCCTGGAACTCACTATGTGGACCAGACCAGTCTGGCCTTGAATTCCCAGAGATCTGCCTGCCTCTGCTTTCTTAGGGCTGGGATTAAAGGCATGCACCAACATGCCTAGCTTTTTGATGCTGGCTATTTAATCTACGGTCATTGTACATATTAAACATGATATGTGGCCATTGAGCTACAATCTCTGCCCGGAAGTGAAGGGTTTTTTTACATCATTCCCTTCCTCCTGATATTTATTCTGTATGATAATTCAGCAAGGAAAAAAAAAAAAAAACATGTTAAGGGTTTACCTTTTGGAATCTCTTGCAGGTTTTGACAGCTGCCGAACATCATCAGAATTAAGAAGAGAGACTATCCATGTGATTATGTGGCCAACCAGGCATTTGAACCAACAAATCGTTTTCCCTGTCACAGGTTCAAAGAATAATCCAAAACTTTTTTTCTAATCAAATGCTTTGTGTATTTTCCCTAAAGATCAGAGACAAACAGACACTAGATTGTGACAAGCCAACACTTTTCCCACCTGCTCCTTAAAAACAGTAACAACAGCCCAAAGTCTGGCTTTTAAAAGCCATACACCTGTGCGCATTCACAGGGCTATTCTTTTTGGTTTTTTTTTGTTTTTTTTTTTTTTTTTTGGTTTTTCGAGACAGGGTTTCTCTGTGTAGCTTTGGAGCCTGTCCTGGAACTCACTCTGTAGCCCAGGCTGGCCTCGAACTCACAGAGATCCACCTGCCTCTGCCTCCCCAGTGCTGGGATTAAAGGCGTATGCCACCACCACCTGGCCACGGGGCTATTCTTATCCTTAAGGTAAAGCTGCATTCTCTCAGAGACAACTCTGGTCCCTGAAATATCCTTCACTGTGTAAATGAAGTGATGGTGTCTTCAGGTCATGAAGCTCTACTGTCCCCAATAGTGGGTCTTTGAAAACACTGTTGTTCCCTTCAAATGGGATCTCACTGGGTGCCTCTTATGCACTGAGCACACAGTCTCTGATGTCACAGGGCCACACTTACAAATAAAAAGGACAGGAGGGCTGAGGAGGTAACTCTGGGTAATCAGTGGGTGTTCTGATTCCTAGCATCCATGTAAAAAAGCTAGATGGGCATGTGGCCTGAGCTGTATGACCAGTGGCAGAGGTGGGGTGGGGGTGAAAGAATTGGAGATAAGGACTCTACAGAGCAAGCTGGCCAGTAAGATTAGCCAAATCAGCATGCTCTGGGTTCAATTGAAAGAGCTCACCTCAGTATATTAGTGATCAAGGAAGATACCCAACATCAACCTTGGGCCTACACACATGTGCAAGTGTGCACCTGTGCACACGCCTATGCCTTAACCCAAAAGCCACATTGCGGGTGGTGAAGCTCTAATGACTATCCAGTATTCCTCAGTTAGTATTCACAATGTTGTAAGGAGTGGGGAGACAGCTTAGCTGGTAAAGTTCTTGCCACGTAAGCACAAAGACTTGAGTTCAACCCCTGTAGCACGAATCCTAATTGGTCTTATTAATAAAAACCCAGAGTCAGATATCAGGGTGAAAGCTGAAAGATCAGAGAAGCAGAGCAGCCAGCCACTAGTTCTTACTTCTATGAAATCCTTTGCCTGAAAGGGATCTGAGCTCATGTCTCCTCCCACCTTATATTCCTCTCTCTGCCCAGCCATATCACTTCCTGTCTCTACCTCCCAAGGGCTGAGATTAGAGCCATAAGATCCCAAGTACTGGGTTTAAAGGTGTGTGTCATCACTGCCTGGCTCTGTTTCTCTGTTAGACTGGATCAACCTTGTGTAGCCCAGGGTGGCCTTGAACTCACAGAGATCCATCTGCCTCTGCCTCCCAAGTGCTGGAATTAAAGTCGTATGCCACCACAGCCTGACCTCTACCGATAACTAGTGGCTTAGCTCCTCACTCTGATCTTCAAGGTAAGCTTTATTTGTTAGATCACAAATAAAATATCACCACAAACCCCTAGGACCCATGTTTTAAAAAAACAGCTGGCATGGTTGTACACACTTGAATCTCAATACTGGGGAGGTAGGGTCAGGAAGAACCCTGGGGTTTGAGCTAGCCTTGCCTACTTGGCAAGCGCCAGGTCCCGGTGAGAAATCCTGTCTCAAAAAACAAGGTAGATGGTGCCTGAAAAATGGTATCCATGGTTAATGTCTATCACATGCATATACACAAAAACGTGCCATACACTTTTCTGTAAAGTGCTCCCTCTTACCTTTCATCAGATCCTTAGAGGAATAATCCAAAAAATTACAATGATTCCACATTAGATTATCCATCAATATCTCTCTGACAAAATCAATGGGACTGTGTTGTAGGAAAAAAAAACAAACAAAAAAACTTATTAGCTAAAACAGGCACCAGGGACCTGTGAGACGTCCTATCAGGTAAAGGCCCTTGCCATGCAAGCCTGACAGCCTCCTGCTGGAAGGAGAGAAGACTCCTGAAAATTGTCCTCCGACCTCCACATGTGAAAGTGGATGGCCTTCAGGACACCTAGCTCTGTCTTTCTAATAATCACTTACCTTCTATAGTGATGGGACTGGATAGGGAGTCCAGATCAATTAGGGTGTTGAATATAAACTGCTTTGTGCTCATTTGGCCTGGTGGCTGTCTCTGCCCCCAGGGCAGGGTGTAGGACCTCTGTCATTCTAGGGAACATTCCTAAGTGTGATCATGGAAGTGTGACATCTCTTGAATGGAGATGTCAGAATGGATAGAGCCTGGGTCCCCAGTAGGGCATAGGGATTTGTTGTTGTTTGTTTGTTTGATCTATATGGGTATTTTACCTGCATGTATGTCTCTGCATGCCTGATGCCCAAGGAGGCCAGAAGAGATGTCAGATCCTCTGGAACTGGAGTTTTCAGGTGGTTGTGAGCTATGACGTGAACTGGACCAGCAGGTCGTTTTTCAGTGACAGGTTCCTGAGAAAGACCAGGGGATGAGAAGACAGGAAAGTTTGGACTCAGGAGGTCTAGCACAAGCTACTACTTATGGCAAGCAAGGTGCAGCATCTTATATACTATTAGTAGGGGGGAATGGGCCCCGGTCAACAGAAAGCTAAATCAATATTGGCAAAGAACACAGGATGTCTCAGACTCAGCTGCCTTAAGACCACAGCCCAAGGGGTGAAGCTGAATTCCCAGGAACTGAAACCTTTAACTCCTTTGAGGTCCTGACTCCAACCCCAGACGGGACCTTACCAAATAGGTTCCGTTTGTCCTTTCATGAGGGCCTCTGAGAAAGCCTTGGATTGGCCTTGCTCCCAACAATCTAGGTGCTGGGAATCAAACTCAGGTTCTCTGGAAGAGCAGCCAATGTTCTTAACTACTGAGCCATTTCTCAAGCTCTTCATTGTTTTAATATACCACAGAACCTCGGCTCAAGCAAAACCACTCTGTCCACTGCAGTGTAATCCTCACAGTGGGGTTCTCTACTCAGCAGCAGCTTAGGTGCCTTCTGGGAACTTGTTATCCTCCGACCTGCCTCAGGACACAGATGCTGTCAGTGGGGCTTGAGGAAAGTTCCTGCTTGCTGAAGTACTCTTTTTTTTTTTTTTTTAAAGAAAGCATTTAATTGAAGGCTTGCTTACAGTTTTAGAGGATGAGTCTATGATCATCATGGCAGAAAGAAGACAGGCATGGTGCTAGAGCAGTAGCTGAGAGCTTTGTATCCTAATCTGAATACAGCAGGCAGAGAGAGACTGGACCTGGTGTGGGCTTTTAAAACCTCAAAGCTCACCCCCAGTGAACGCCTACTCCAGCAAGGCCACACCTCCTAATCCTTCTCAAACAGTTCCACTCTCCAGTGACTAAGCATTCAAATATATGAGCCAATGGGGGCCATTCTCTCCCATCACTCATTCAAACCATCACAGGCCATAAAAGGAGCACTCAGGGAAATATTCTGTTTACCAGTTTATCCTAAGAGAGCCAGATGAAGAGGTAAGAGGTACATGGCATGAAGTATGGAAGCACTCATTCTTAAGGCCCTCCATTAACATATGACTGCCTATTGTCAAGGTCAATGCTAGATTCCCCAACCTCCTGAATTGAAGCCAAGCTCACATGCTCCCTTCTTCCCATTTAATCCTATTAAATTAGTTAGTTAATGTGCAACTAACTATAGAGTATAAAAGGTGTATGCTTTTTTTTTTTTAATGCTTTTGGGAGCCATCCAGATTTTGGATCACCCTCATGCCCACCCACCAACCCCTACCCCACCACCAACTCCATACATCCACTTTGGGACCTGAACCCACACCAAAGCAGGACTTCAGCAAACAAGGGTTAGATTTTAAGTGCCTCAAAAATTGAAAACAAAGTGAAATTTAAAAATACAGATTAAGCCAGGCGGTGGTGGTGCACGTCTTTAATCCCAGCACTCGGGAGGCAGAGCCAGGCGGATCTCTGCGAGTTCGAGGCCAGCCTGGGCTACCAAGTGAGATCCAGGAAAGGCGCAAAACAAAAAAAAAAAAAAAATCTGTAAAAAAAACAAAAAAAAAAAAAAAAAAAAAAAATACAGATTAACTATAGACCCAAAGACAAATAGGTTGGAAATGACTAAAATATTAACCAAAGAGGTGTTAATCCCAATAGCGATAATAAAACCACTACCACATTTTGAAGTAAACTTGATTTTTTTTTTTTTTATTGAAGTGCACCCAAGAGCTGGCCAGTGGCTGCCTCCTAAATCAGGTTAAAGAGAGCAGCCCCGAATTCATCTCTTGGGCCCCTTTAAAGAGTAAAATCACCAGTAGTTTTACAGAAGGGAGACAATGGACCATAAGGAAATACAAAAAAAAAAAAAATCTTTAAAAAACGTTATGTGATTAGGGAGGGGTCAGAGAGGGTCAAGGAGGGTGAGAGTATTCTCAAAAACAAACCAAGGTCATGGGTTGGGGAAGGTCAGGTTCCAGGAAACAGAGTGACTCAATTGTCACAGTAAATAGAAACTTATTTTTAAAAATACAGCATAATGGCTCCTGTCTAAAAACGGAGTAAGGCAGGTTCCTCAGAGGAAGGTCATAAGTCACTAAGAAAGACAGTAAAATTAACAACACTAATAGTATGTAACAATTATAAATAATTACACACCCAGTACATATGAAGCAACGTAATGGTAGAACCTAAGGGAGAATTGTGTGTTAATAATTGGACTATCAATACCTCTTTACCTAAGAATGGGTAAAAATAGCAGACATACAGGGGACGTGAACACAGTGAATAAAGAGATCTAAAAAAAA